>JAWWMP010000082.1:1410934-1447799 GCA_035047865.1 Dendrocincla tyrannina
CGCGCATGCGCGCCGCCCCCCCCGTCGGGCGCGGGGAGGGGGATGCGGACGGGGGAAGATGGCGGCCTCGAACAACCCGCGGAAATTCAGCGAGAAGATCGCGCTGCACAACCAGAAGCAGGCGGAGGAGACGGCGGCCTTCGAGGAGGTCATGAAGGACCTGAGCCTGACCCGCGCGCACCGGGTGAGCCTCGGCGGGCGGGGTGATGGTGGGGTGTGTGTATGTGTGCGGTGTGTGTGTGTGGGGGGGCCGTGAGGGGCGGCGTCCTCCTCCACCCCCCTCTCCCTCACCGGAGCCCCTCGGGCCGGGGGCAGCGGCGGAGCGCGGCGGGAGGGGCGGGCAGCGCCCCCTGGCGGGGGCGGGAGGTGCCCGTGAGGGGGGGTTGTGCCCCCCCATCCCCTCAGACCCCCCCTCACGGTAACACCTCCCCCCCTCACGGTATTACCCCCCTCTCCTCACGGTAACAGCCCCCTCCTCACGGTAATACCCCCCTCCATCCCCCTATCCCGGTTCCGCCGCTCCGGGCCCGCAGCATCCTCGGGCAGTCCGACACCTGCCGCGGGGGGAGAGGCCCGGACACCCCTTAAACCCCCCTTTGAGGGTCGGGGCAGCGGCATCACCGCCCCTGAGGGGGGTCCCGGGCCCGGTTCCCTCTCCGCGGTGTGAGGGGGCATCCCGGTTTCGTGAGCTCGGGGCAGGCCGGGCTCTGAGGAGGGTCCCGGTGCTGTGAGCCCTGGGCAGGCCCCGGCTCCGAGGGGCAGCTCAGTTCCTTCCCCGGCGGCTCAGAGGGGTCCCGGTGCCATCACCCCGCTGTGAGGGGGGCCCGGTTCCTCAGGGACAGCCCCGGGGCTCAGGGGGATGCCAGCTCCTCATCCCGGGCTCTGAGTGGGTTCCCCATCCCAGTCTGTGGGGGTTCCCCCAGCTCCCCATCCCGTTCTGAGTGGGTTCCCTGGATCCCCATCCCGTTCTGAGTGGGTTCCCTGGATCCCCATCCCGTTCTGAGTGGGTTCCCTGGATCCCCATCCCAGTCTAAGTGGGTTCCCTGGATCCCCATCCCAGTCTAAGTGGGTTCCCCAGCTCCCCATCCCGTTCTGAGTGGGTTCCCCGGCTCCCCATCCCCTTCTGGGACAGGGGTCCCACATCCATCACCCCGGGCTGAGCAGGTGTCCTGGGTCCATTTTCAGAGCCTGAGGTGGGTGCCGGTTCCTCACGGTGGGACAGACCCACAGGGAGTTGGGGGTCCCAGCCCAGCCCCCCCTGCCCAGAGAGCCCCTCGGAGCATCCCCTGCTCCTCCGGGGGCACCCGCGGGACCTGCTGGGCTCGGTGTTGTTCCCGTTACACTCCCGTTGTTGTAGGTGCAAATTGCTGCCCTCCCACACCCTCCCTTGGCTTGTGATGTCCCTGCAAAGCCCATCAGCAGAAATTCCCGGCATAACGAGGCACGGGATGCCTTTTGTGGTGCAGGTTCTGGGGTGTCAGAGCCCTTCTCTACCGCTCTTGTCTCACCTGCTTGTGTCAACATTCTGGTTTTAACTGTTGAGAGAAAATTTACGATGCTGTTGGCGACTGAAGCTTTGCAGGAACACGCAGTTGGACCTGCAGGAAAATGTTTCCTTCTATTCCTCTGTGGCGGGAGAGGGTAAATATTTGTTCTGAGTTGGTTCTGCTGCTGGCTGGGTGTAAAGGAAAGGCTCCTGCCTGGGAAGGGGTGAGGCTGGAGCTCACCTGGGTGGTGGTGTTTCCCAGAGGATGCTCTTGGAGTTCCTGCTGGAGTTAGGTGGGAGCAGGAGAGGGTAATTTGGAGATGTTTTTGCTGACTGGAGTCCTCTTGCTTCTCACCCCTCTGCACACCTGTGTGGCTCAGCACCCTGGGATTGTGTCTTTAGTGGTCAGTCATTGCTGTCACTCCAGAGCTGTTCCTGAGAGGGCTCTTAGTTGTCCTTCAGTTTGCTCACACATTTACTGTTCACCTTCTGCAGGATAACTCAGAATCTGAACTCAGTTCCCCCCAAATCTGAGTGCTCCCAACCCAGGTTTTGCACATGGGAACCCCTCATGCTTTCAAGAACCTGGTTTTGAGGAAAGAACCCAAGATGAATAACTTTTCTGGGGATTCTGGGTACTGAAGTGATGGAAACACTGACCAAAGAGCTGAGTAAAATGTCTCCTTTGTAGACTTTTTCTTCTAAATTCCATGATTTCATCTGGGTTTTAAATGCAGCCTGAAAGCAAAAAGGGGTTAAGCACAACTTTGCTGTTTGCTCTCATTTTCATTTGGCAAGGAGCACTTTGCTGTCAGTTTGAAAACGCCTTACTCAGTTGGTGGAAGCAGCCCAGAATCTCTGTTGCCTTTTCATTATTAGTAATTGTCTTTTTACAATGTTTACCATCTTGTCTGGTTTATTGTTGGTTACTGGTCGGAGCAGAGGCAGGAATTTACTGTTCCTCCATCTCTTGTGCCTGCACATGCTGCTTCTGAGCTTCCTTTGTGTCTTGGTCATCTTCCACCTCTTTATACCGTTGGGTCCAGGGGAGATTTTTAAGTTATGACCCATCTTTCTTGCCCAGGACAAATCCGAGCGTGATATTAACTCCTCCTTTATTGCCCTCACCCCTCAGTTGGGGGAAAAATAACCAAGAATTCCTTTGAAAAATAAATAGCTTTGCTTTCCAAAGGGTTCCCCTGGTCTTGGAGCACCGAAGCCCTGGTTTCCAGCTTGGATTTGTGGCATTTCAGCTGCTCTGGGAGGCGCAGGGTGCGGAGGTGGGAGGTCCATGGAAGCTCTGGAGCTGCTTAATTGTCTTGTGAGTGGGACCTTGGTGTTTATAATCCAGAGCTTTCTGCCAGTCCCATAGTAACAAAGTGGGTGAGGAGAGGAGAGGGGGAGTGATTTTTTCTTTCTGTGTGACATTGACTCCTGTGTTTTGTTTGTGGTTCTGCTCCTTCCTTTTTGATGGAATTTCAGGACCGCGCTGATTTCTGGCCTTGTTTACCGGGGCCTCGGTGAAACTCAGCCCAGCCGTGCTTGATGTGTCTATTTACTCCTGCAAGGCTGTCGTTGCCCTTTAAAATTGTAATTAACAAACCATTAACATGCAGCTAACAGCAGAGAGTGATTGAGTTCTTCAATATGTGGCTCTTGAAATGCTAAAAAAACGTAAGATTTTTAAAGGCAACTTGTGACCTGCATTTTAAGGGTCATTCTTCTTCAGCTGGAGATTTTTGCAGCTTTCCAGGATTGTTTTTTTTTAATATCCCTAGTGAAAGTCACTTAATTTTGAGGGGTTTGAGCTCCCTCTGATGGGCCTTGCCTTGAAAAATGAAAAGACCCCCCAAACTCCAAAAAGCTGCCAGTGGGTGCAGTGTCCCAGCCCCACCTGCCCTGGAAGGAAACCAGCCAATTAAAACCAGGTTAATTGGGATGTTTGCAAACCTTGTGCAAAATCCCAGTGCCCTTTGCTTGTGCATCTTGAGGTGGTACCAAAAGCTCTGTGTGTGGCTGAGTTTTTGTGAGTTCCTGAAACCTGTGTGGGGTAAAAAGTCGGGGTTTCTGTTTTAAACCCAGGTAATTTCAATCCAAAATCCTATTTCAGTTTAATTTTTCCAAGTGGACTATGTTGTGATGGCATAGGTGGCCATTTGACTGAAGTGGAGTGAAATGAAAATGAAGTGAAACGCTGTGGTTTGTATTTGTGTGTGTAAAACACACACACCCCACACCCCCTGCAATGAGATTTGTACTCACATATGAGACAGTTACTCATTTACTTGTTCCTGCTGGCTGGGGAAGAGATCAAAATATCTCTTTGTACATCCCCAGCTCATCGTTCCATGTAGAGAATATGCAAAACAGTATTTAAAAGCTTAGTTAAATCAGGAATGCTAATCTGCTTTTAAAAATGAGGAACACTAATGATGATGATGATGATACGGAGCCACAGTGATGCCTTAGTGTCTCCTGCAGATTTTTATGAAATAATTCAATGAAAAAGAAAGTCCTGACGACCTAATGTATTATTGAATGTCTGAGAGATATTAAAGAAATGCATCAAAATCAGGACTGAGCCCTCAAAGCATGGACGTTGATGCTTTCAGGGGGAAGTTCAAGTTGCTAGTGAGTTTCTCTCAAATCAGAAATGTGAATTTTTCGAGCTCTGGGTGGTGGTTTGTGACTTTCCCAGGTGCAGGGGTTGGACCCTGTGTGTGCACGTTTCCAGACCAAGAGATAGGTGGTTTAGGCTTTGTCTGTGATTGTCCCCCAATGTCTCTGGTGAATCTGGGAATCCCTGAGGTTGGAAAAGGCATTCAAGACATCGAGTCCACCCTGTGCCCATCCCCACCTTGTCCCCTGCCCAGAGTGCCCCATCCAGTCCTGCCTTGGACACCTCCAGGGCTGGGCACTCCAAACCTCCCTGGGCAGCCCCTTCCAAAGCCTGACCACCCTTTCCATGAGGAAATTCCTCCTGATGCCCAACCTGACCCTCCTGTCCTGTGTTGACATCCTGTCCACGACAGCAAAGACCCAGAACCAAACCCGTTGGTTCCTGAACCTCCAGAGATGCTCCACGTGCCCCACCCACCAGCCATGGGCATCACCCATCGTTTGCCAAGCACAGCCTGGGTGAGAACATCATTGGATGAGCTGAAAATGGAGCTTTGAAGGAATGCTTGAAGCCCAGGGCAGTGAAAGGCAGTGGTGAGTGACCCGGGGGGCACAAAGGGTCTCTGTTCCTGTGCAGCCCTCGCTGGCTGAGCTGTCCAAGGTAAGCCCGGAGCCAGCTCTGATGTGCCATGCTGGGCAGCTCACATACTCCAGTGAGCAGGGCAAGGTTTCTTCTGGGAAACCCAGGCAGCTTTTGGTGTGGTGTTTTTTTTTCTTTTTAAGGAGACAATGCCTTTTTTTCTGCTTCTCCCATCCCTCCCACGCATTGCAGCTGCTGCAGCTCTGGACAAAGTGTTTCTCTGTGCAGTGGCCAAATCGGTGGGCTCTGGTGCTGCAGCAGAGCTGGGCAGGCTCTGCAGGCACGTGGAGCTGGGGGTGCTGCCTTTGGTCTGGTTCAGTGTCAGCTCGGGAGTGTGTACTCATTTGCATTAATAGAAGGTGCTTGTTTAGGAAGAGGATACGTTCTCAAGGTGAGGTACAGTCAGTTTTTCCAGCTCTTTGAGGGCGGGTTGGGGTTTTCCCTCCAGAGCAGCTCTTCGTGCAGAGCTGGGCCTGTCGTCACCACCCTGAAAAGTTTTGTACTGGTTTTCTTGGTTTTCTAGTCACAGATTGAATGTCCTACGTGGATGTCTTTGAGTTCCAGTTGTGACTGCAGGAGCTGCAGACCTCCTGTGGAAGTTAGAGGTGTGACAAGCCCAGCAGGGCACAGGATGCTGCTGGGGCTGTGTTAATCTGAATTTCGTGCTGCTTTCGGCAGGGCAGAGGTGAGCAGATGATCTCTGTGTGGGGAAAGCATCACCCTGCAAAAGGGTGCAACAGGAACTGCTCCTCAAAGAGTTTTCAAGAATATTTGGTACTGAGAAATGGTTTTAGTAGTGATGTGGCCAGGGGGCAAATTCTCTTCAGGACCCATTAGATGGAAGAGGAAAGAGCTGTTCTTCACAGCCCAGAAAAAGGAGGGGAAACCCCCGAGGCCTGGAAAGCCCAGAACGTGATTGTGTGAGGACAAACCATTTTTAGCTGCAGGTTGGTTTCTCAGTCACCTGACTTCTTATTTAAATTTTTTACCACAGAAACTGCATTTTTGTTCTTCTAACCATCTTGCATTACCTGTGCTGGTTTGGAAACAAAGCTTCTTTAAACATGCTGCTCGTCAGGCTGCTGCTTCCCGTGCTACGAGTTTGTTCTCAGTTTTATAATCAATTTATCAATGGCATTGATTGTAGTTAGAAAGCATTTGCTGCACTTGAGGAATACCAAGGCCCTGGCTCTCTGCTGAGGCAGCAGCACCAGGCACATTTCACTGGGAGCTTTCCCTCCTGAGCCCTGGGATGGCCACGTGGTGGGGACATCAGGGGTGTCAGGGTGATGTGAAATCAGCCTGGTGGGTGTGGGTGCTTTGAGGTGACTTTAACCCAGGAAACTTCCTGCTCTGATTAGTTTTCTATGAGAAATTCCTCCCTGGGAGGGTGGGCAGGCCTTGGCACAGGGTGCCCAGAGAAGCTGTGGCTGCCCCAGCCCTGGGGGTGTCCAGGGGCAGGTTGGAGCACCCTGGGCTGGTGGGAGGTGTCCCTGCCCATTTCTGGTTGTGGTGGCTGGAATTTTACCCCGGGGTTTTTGTAGCTGTGCTGGAGGAGCTGTTCTGTGTGGGTTGGAGTGAGTGAAAAGATGCAAATTGTCAGAAATGTGGTAGATTTTTTGGGAACAGGTCCTTGCTGCAGGGTTCATTTTGTGACACCAGCTGGTTGTCACCTCGGTGCTGCTTCCCTTTTTCTTTTGGTCTAAACCCCTCACATTTTACTAAACAAATGTGGTCCCAAAGGCTTTGTTGCCCCATCCCTGGAAGTGCCCAAGGCCAGGCTGGACAGAGCCTGGTCTAGTTGAAGGTGTCCCTGCCCATGGCAGAGGGTTAGAACTTACCATTAAGGTCCCTTCCAACCCAAACCATCTTGGGATTGTGTGAACTCGAGGTGGGCGCTGCACTTGGGAGTCTTTATTAACTCATCAGCTAAATCAGTATCTCTGATAGTGCCTAGGGCTTAATATTTAAAATATTGCCTTGGTTTGTTTGAACCAATTTGCCTTCAGTGCTGCTGGAGGTGGTACCAGCAATAAGGTCTCCATCAGGATCTCCATCAGTGCTTGTCGAGCCAAGTGAGCGTTCCAAAAGCCCATATTTATAAACCAGGGATGTTTTGGCACGATCTCTTTGGGACCTTATAAATTATCAAGTTGTAACTAAGTGTTGATAATAGTCTTGTTCTGCAAATTGTTTCTCAGGGACTGAAAATTCTTGCCCTTGTACCAGAACAATCCTCTGCAATAAAACACCACCACCACACACCCACAAAAAATGGGTCTTAAATAATGAAGTGGAGGAGGATGAAGCGCTGCAGCTCCAGGCTGCAGGAATAATTCTACAGCACTTTGCAATCCTGCTCTAAAAGTCCGTGTTTTGCAGGCAGATTTTCTCCAAGAGTGTTTTGCTTTCTTGCCTGGTCTCTCACTTTTCCTGATGATTGGGAAAATATCCTCAGTGCTGTCCCTGCTGGGCTACTCGCTGGTGTTTTTACTATGGTTACTTAGAATAAGATGTGTTAATGGCAGCCTGCAGTTGTGTCAGATGAATTTTCAATTAATTTTGATACCCAGCTCTTACTGTTTATGTGAGCATTATTTTCCTTGGACGGCCGAGGTCTCAGAGGGGAGGGAATCTGAGTTGATATTCCAAAATATATGGATTTCCAGGCAGATGGTGATAGCTCCCAACTCACTTATTGGTGACACGCTGGGGCCTCTTCAGCCCTGTTGCAGAAGCAGCATGTGAAGCTGTGCAGGAGATTTCTTTGAGCTCTGGAGTTTTGAAGTGATATTTCAACATCCATAAGCTGGATTAAAGGAATGAAAAAACCTCAGTGGGAGAAGGGAAGGCAGGGATTGTTTCCCAGAGTGACTTCTCACCTTGCAGAGCGTTCATGTGGATGGTGTTCCTGGCACCCAGTCAGCAGTTTGGGGTGGTGGTACTGGGTTTGGCCGTGCTCTGGACCTGCAGTGGGCCAGGCTTTGAATCCCAGTTCCCCCTCCCCAGCATTTCTCCCCTAGTGAGGGAAGAGGGATATATACTCTTATGTAATATTTATTACATATCTTTTAAATATTTCACCAGCCAGCTCCGAGTCAAATGTCTTATTGACCTCCTCCTTGTAATTAGATTTTCCTCCTGTGCTGAACGAGCCTTGTGCATTCGAAGAATTTGGGCTCTGATGGCAGATATTTTTGATACCTGGAGGATTGGCTGATGCCTCATCTTTAAAGCTACAATTTCCTGTAGCTCGTGGCCCCTCTCAGAGCAGATTGAGGTGCTCCCTGCTCACTAATAAACCCCAGAGAGCGCAAACATGCCCTGCTTGGCTCCCAATTTACAAAACTTGTAGGGTTACATAACTGAATTTTCATTCTTTAGCTAAAAATAAAAAATGGAACATAAAAGCTATTTTTATCTTGCTTAATGAGGGCATCTCTGCTTTTATTTCAGCTTTTCTGAGACATTTCAATGGGAGGGATGGTGATAGTTTAGGAACTTTTGATTTCAGCTGGACGTTCCTTTTCCATCATTGTCCATCAAGCAGCAAACTCTTTGCCTGCTCAAGGGGAATATTTTCCTTAAAACGACACTGTCAGCTAATAACTATCATCCAAACAAACAGAGTTTTGAGTGTCAGACCGCATCTAACCACAGCAGAAACAATTCTTTGCCTTCTTAATACCCAATAACCCAACCCCTGTGCTGCATTGCCTTGGGTTCCCCCAGCATCCCTGGCTGCCTGTGCTGAGAGCCTTGCAGGCAGAGCTGGGTGGCACTTGCTGAGCTGCCACGGGCTGGGGTTTGTTTTGGAAAGCGCTGCAATCAGGTTGGGTGCCTGTTGGAGCTTGGCTTGGCTCCCTGCCCGGCGATAGAGCACAACTCGGAAGAATAGTCACTATTTTAAGGCTCCAGTTTGCTGTATCCTGTTTTTACTTGCTACTCAGTTGTGACTGTTAAGTTTGAAACAGTAAACCTTTGTTCACCAGGAATAGCAAAGTGTTATTAAACACGGAGTCTGCGGCCCCTCTGTGAAATTTTTGGTCTTTATAGTTATTGCTTTATTTCTGTGTTCCAATTCTGCAAGGTGTGTTCTTACTGATTCTTTGCCCCCCACCCTCAAATAGTTCCTATTAATTAATTCCTGGGAGAAAGCAAAATGCAGTTCATGTGTAAAGAAGTGCCACTGTTCAAAATGTAGAATGAAACAGAGAATAACCCAGAAATAAATAATAAATAATAATGACAGCATTAAATGCTGTCGCCACCTTCCTTCACGCCTCCTCTTTCCCTGCAAAAATGAAACCTGCCTCTTTGTTTTCTTTGGGTGCACACCTCAAACCCGAGTGCAGTGTGCATTTGAGGTGCTTTGTGACTGTTCAGTGTGTGTTGGGGTGTGAGATCTCTCCCCTTTCACAGGACTCCTCAGAGCCATCTGGGGGGAGAGGGCCGGGCCTGTGTGTGGTTTTTATAACCCCGTTTCCTCACGGTTTTATAGCTGAGGCGTCTGGGGAGTTGCTTGCAGCTCCTGAAGGAGAATCTAATGGGGCCTTGGAATTTGTAGATGACTCATAACAGGACAAAACAATCCAGTTAAGTGATTTGAGGGCTTAAATAATCTCTTCAACAGGAAGGTGAAGAAAACATGAACTCATGAGTAATAATTGGCTCTCTTGGAGCGCTGAAAGTGCAGCGCTCGCGGCTTGGCCGGGACTCCAGTGACTCCTGCTCAGGCTTTGCTCATCAATACATATCTCAGCTCCTATGGAGGGAGTTTATTTGACTGGACTGCAATGCTTTCAGCAAAGGATGGCTGTGTTGCACTTGGGAGTTGCTGGGATTGGGGGTGTCCTGCTCAGGGCCTGGAGCTGGACTCGAGGATGCCGATGCCTTCCAGCTCGGCACGTTCTGTGTGTCCAGGATAGGTTTATTTGGGGTTGCTTTGCAGAGGTGACATGTTGCACCTCAGAAGTGATCCTTGCCTCCCACTTCTCTGCTCCCTGCATGTGCCACCTACAAAAATGCCATGGGTTTAGCCAGTCCCAAAGCAGCGGGATGGGAATGCCTTGCTCAGGTGCCCGGCCTCACCGTGGAGACTGGGGCTAAGAATTTCCCCCATCCTCTCCTTCCTCCTTGTCAAAGCACTGAATATTCAGGTTTGCCTAATTGTGTCGAGGCTTTTATGCAGCTGCAGGGGCCTCCTGCAGGTGTTCCAGCCTTTGAGACCTTGGGATTTTCCTGGGAAGTGACTGGAACTGGCGGGATAGAAGCAGTGCTATCAGGTAACCTTTAACTAATCGGATTTATAAAGTCTCAAGTCAGCTGCCTTAGTGTCCCCTCACCTCTGACTGGCAGTTTTCATGACTCTAATGAGGAAAAGCCCTTCTTCAGATTCCCAGTTTGTTTTTCATGGCATCTGGTGAGAGCTCCTGTTTCGTTCCTGGCTCTGGCTCCGTGAGATGGAAGAGGAGGATTCTGCTTCCCCCTCTGTCCCTTCAGGCCCTGTGCTGAGCCTGTCTGAGCTGGGACACTCCCAGGCTGCACCAGAATCCCTTTGCTTCTGGTCCTTGAATGGGTCGCCTCCCGTTTTGGTGTTAATTTCTGAAGTTTTGGAGAAAATTTGGGTGTGTTAGCACGTCGGGAAACCCTCCAATCCTTGAGCAGTGCCTTTGGTAGTGAAAATCAGGAGCAAGGCTGGCCTTGTGTCTGAGCAAGGAGCTGGTTGTGAAGCGTTTGGTGTGGCAGAAACAAAGCTGTTGCTCTTTTGTGTCTGCTGAATTCCAATATATTACAACAGCTTCCTTCCCTGAGGAAAAAAAAATGCTTTTTTTGGCCTTTTCCTGGATTTTTGTTCTTCCTGGCTGTCTTTGGCTTGCCTGAGGGTTCTGTTTGTGTCCTGACGAGGCGATGGGATAATGGAACAAATACCCTGAAGTGACTGAAGTGACAGTTGTGGTGATGGAGGAGTAAACAATGATGTAGCACTTCTAGGCCTGGGTTCACCTCCAGTTCATACCATATGTCTGGAGTTTTTCGGGGTAATTTGCACTTAGTTTGTAGTAGACATTTGGCTTCCTGTTTTGGCTTGCTTGTCCCTTTGCCTGCACTCTCCATTGCTCCAGGACACCAAGGGGAGGCCAGGAAGGATTGGCAGAGGCAACAAGGGAAACTTTTGCTCGGCTTGTCCGCGCTCATCTGTCTGTAGCCAGTGCTCCAATCTTCACCTCCATGAAAATAAAAACACACTAACATTCAAAACCCACACAAGCATTGCAGACCTCGCTGTTAGGAGCTGCTGCTGGAATCCTGGAAATCCCAGGGGAGCCAGGCAGAGCAGCTGCTATCACTGCGGATTATACCTTTCCTCTCCACTTCAGCCTTCATTTCCTTTACCCGTCTTCCTGGGAGGAACAGCTGTGCTTTTGGATGCTCTGCTGCTCTTGGAGCACGACTTGGAAGCGCAGGAAATAAGTGCCTTTAGAAAGCTGGCTCTTCCTGAGCGTGACAGAGAGAGAATGCGAGGGGTTCTCTCTCTTCATCCCTGAGAAATGAGGCTGTGGAGGAGTGAGAAGGAGCTGCCTGTGCTCCCTCCGTCCCAGCGTGACTCCCTGCGCCACGTTCTCCTCCTCCTGGCCATGAAAGGCTGATTATTCAGGAATAAAAGCCCAGTGTCACTGGCAGCACGTTCACACGGCTGATGGGGTGGGGGGGAACAGGCATCTCAGAGCTCCTTTTTTATCTCTCAGCAACCTGCTCACCTCTGGAATTCCAGAGATTTTTGATCTGCCTCTGTGGGTGTGTTTTATCAGAGATCTTCAAGTGTAGCTTCCTGATCTTGCACCTTTTTGCTGTGTGTCAGGCAGAGGTGCCTTGAATGCTCTGAAAGACACTTGGTTTACACCATCAGGGTTATTTCCCCCACCTCAGGGTGTTTTCTGCAGTGGAGATAAATTATTGTGTAAAAAGTTCTGCACGTGCCCTGCTCGCATCAAAGTATTGCTGTTATTACATTTCATGATGTTAATTTTTAGCTACGTGGCAAATTAAAGACTAAAATTGCAGATCCCTCCCTTTAGCCACCTATTCAACTATTAGATAATGTGTGGGGAGGTTTTAATCAGTAAAATGTAAATAATGGAGTTATTTTTAATTATTTGCAATGAATTATCAAAACCGTGACAAGCCTGTGAAAACAATCAGCGTTCACTTATCAGCTGCACTCAGGCTGTAAAAGCATTATATAGATTAAAAAGTCAAGCATTCCAAAAGCCTTCATTCATCTCCTCTCTGGGAGCAGAAGGATATCTTTAATTAATTTATCATGTATCCCCACAGCCCCAGTGAGACCCAGCCTCGTTCAGCACAGGCAGAGACGATGGGGACGCTCTGGAATATCTTCATTTATGCCCCTTTTTCCCTGGATTGCTCCAGGCCTTGGGGCACCACTCAGTGAGGGGGGATAATGACACCTCCAGGGAAGGGGGTGAGGAGCTCCAAAACAGTCTTCACAATGTTCTTCTGGTGGGATTGTTCCCATTTGACAGGAGGATCACTGAGGTGGAAAGGGGAGAATGGAAGAACCTGCTGGTTTGGATGCCCAGTTTGACACCCCTGTCCTCAGGGGGGTTGGTGATCCCTGGGTTGGGCTCTAGAACTGCATCCTCTGCTTGTGAAACTCGTTCTCTGCTCGTAAGTTTGTGTGTCCCCAATATTGATTTTAATTTTAATCCCATCTTTAGTAAGATTGTCTCTGAGTCTGGTGGTGTGGGGCTGAAAACCTGCTGTGATTAATGGAATTGTGGCCACCTCTGAAATTTTCTTTCCCTTGGCTTGCTGGGATTCTCTTTTATTGATTTATGATTCTTTCCTCATTTAATTAACTAAATTCAGACAGTTTTCATAGAGAATGGCTCAATATATGAGGAGTTATTTTAATGTATATTAATTTTAGGAATTGTTGGAGTAGCAAGTGCCGAGTGTTCAAAATTCAAGTTTTAACACAAACTTTGGAGTATTAACAGAAAAGGGTTCTTTTGAGGGGAGGGAGGAGCCAAACTCTCCGTGGTCAGAGTTGTTAATTGTTGGATAGTTTTTGGCAACTCTTTAATTGATAGTGAAAGGGTTAATGAGGTGATTTGTAACTCGTGGCTGCGTTGCCACTAAATCTAAAAGCAACCACTGTTAATTAATCAAGTTGATGTTAAGGTTTCTGTCTTTCTAAGACTCTTATTTGTTTTTCTTATCAGCATGAGGCTTGTGAATGGGAAGAAATGTCCCTTTGAAGAGAATAATTCCCCTGGGATCCCACCAGTTACTGCCTTGTCTGGAGGGTTTGTTTGACTTGGTGTTTAATTTCACGTTGGAGAGAGAAGCCAGACGAGGAGTTTGGGAGACTGGGGAGGGGCAGAGCGTGGCCTGGGAAGTTTCTCCTCAGTGGAACATCAAAAATCCAGTTCTGACATCAATCCCAATCCGTTTAAAAACTCCTGACAGCTGAATATTCCTTTGTGTGGCAGGTCGTGCCTCTGGGTGCTTCAGGTGAAAACCTTGCTGAGGAATTCCAGCCGTGTCCAACCGGGGAACTTTGAACTGATTAGAACAACAGGATTTACCTTTAATGCAGCCTCTAAAACTTCCAGTTAATCCTTTCAACAGAACTTAATTCCCAATTAAGCTTTAATAATACTTTGCTAATTTTAATCTGCACTCGTTTTGCTGCTTATCAGGCTCAGTGTGCTAAAGAAGAGAAAGGTTTTGGGAGGGAAAAGGTAAAATCTGTAAGAGAAGTTTGGTGTGGAAACTGCAAGGCAGCGAAAGAGGCGTTATCGTGCGATCTGGTTTCCTGTAGTCGTCAGGTATCTGGGGCTCCATCAAACGGACACTCCACCCTTTCATTCTGATCATGGCAATCCACTTTGCAAGTGTTAAACCAGCATTTGAAAAGAGACATTGGTAGTGGGTTTTGACTGACTTTGTGTGGCCAAAACCGCCCCATTTCCCAGTTAAGTCCTGTCTGCGAGTCTGTAACGGGCCCAGAATTCTTTTGTGAAGAATTTCTACAGGTTGGAGTGTTGAACTTTTAATAAATGCTTCCTTTGGTTCCCATCTGCATGTTTTGGAAGCCTGTAGGAAAACTGGAGTTGTATTTAGGCATGTGTTTCTTTATTATTCTTTTAATTGTAGAACTTGAATCTCGCCCTACAAACACATCTGTGTGTCCAGCAGACGTTAACCCAAAGGGAAAAAGTGAGGTGGTTACATAAATGTTCACAGAAACTATTTGATTCTTAATGATCAAATTGGATTTTAAAGAAAACACGAGGATTTTAAGTTGAGCAAGAGAAATGCTGGTGGAGGGAAAATTACAGAGTCAGTTTGGATCTGTCGTTTGGGAAACATTTTTTCTGAACAAGAAAGCCAAGCAGAAATGAAGTGGTTTAACAAGCAAAAGCTGTTTCCTTACCAAAAGCTTTCTTGGGAAAGAGCTGGAATATTTAGCAATATTTTCAGCTGTCAAGGAGCTGTTTCTTGGCCACCTCATACAGAAATGGAAAAGCTGTAATGTAGAGTCACTGAGTTCTCGTGGCTGAAGAAATTAATAATTCTGGAGAACACTAAGTAATTCCTTATCTCCCTTCCCTATCTGAATTCATCCACAATCCAAGCTGTGCTAATTGAATCCAAACCCAGGAGATAATGGGGGAGTTGTCATGAGGCTTGTTAACATTTGGAGAGGAATCTGAGTTTTTCTGTTAAGAAAAGGCTTTTTTGGGTTGTTTTCTTTGAAAATCAAGCCCCTCTTTAAAACTTAATTCCCAGCCCCCAGCTGTGCAGTGTGCTCGATGCACCTCACGGGGGGTTGGGGAGGAAAATGAGGGGTCCTTTCAGGCACAGTGTCTGTGTTCATGGGGGGGGAGACCCTGGCAAGGAGAAGCTGTGGCTGCCCCATCCCTGGGAGTGTCCAAGGTCAGGGTGCAGCAACCTGGGCTGGCAGAAGGTGCCACTGGATGAGCTTTAAGGCCCCTCCAACCCAACCCATTCCCACATTCCGTGATTTTCGGTGCTGCTTTTCTCTCTGCACAGGTCCCTTCACTCAGGTTTGAGCCTCCTGAGGCCCCTCAAAGCACAGCAGTGAAACTTGCAGCTTTTTGTCTTGGTGACAAACTCACACCCGAGCTGATTTCACTGGAGATTCCCTGTTGGAGTGACAGTAAGGTTGTAATATCTAAAAATGCCTTTTTCCAGCTCAAAAGCTGGGGGTTTGTGTTGCTCAGGACACCGTCCTGCTCTGCTTACCCTTGATCTTCCCAGATTGCAAGTGGCAGTTGTTGATGGGCTCCAATAAACGCTGGAGTCTGGGGGCCACTCTCTCCTGCAAGGCAGGAGCCTGAGGAGAGGAGCAAACCCAGACCCCAGCCCGGTGTGCTGATGGATGAGAGCAATAACCAGCAATCCCTTCTCTTAGTTTTGGCACAGAACTCCCACAGTGTTTATGGAAGGGAGCGTTACTAAAATTAATGGGACAGCCAGGCCATTTAACAGGCTCCTTTCAGGCCTTCATCTCTTGTGTTTCCTCATTTCCATGTTTGAGTGCAGCAGAAAGACAAATGGTCGTGACCTCCCTGTTCTGGGGTGCTTTGAGGTGGGTACAGGCTGAGGAAAGGCAAAAAATATTAAAAAAACATCAAGCCACCCCCTCCTCCCTGGGTGCCTTTAGGAGGTTCTTTAAAGGAAACCAACACCTGTTGAAATAGTTACTTCAATGTTTGGCCCAAATCCCAAACAAGCCTCTTTTTTTAACAACAAAAACATATGTAAGGGCCAGGGAAAAAGCACAGCTAGTTCTGATATTGTGCTTTTTGTGCTCTGCAGCTCCGAGTTGGAGGGGCTGTGAGTCATTAAGTGATACCAGCACAGTGGTTCTCTCTGATTTCATGTCTTGCTGGGTTGGATTTGCGTGGCAAAAGATTGCACAAGGAAAGCAGAGGGGCCTTTCCTGCTCCTGAGCTGGGATGTGGCTCAGCCGTTTGACAGGGCACACTGGGAATATTTGGGAGGACTTGGGGCTGAGGGATGAGCTGCCCTTTTGGGAAGGGAAAAACCCATCAACCACTTAGTGACTGGTGTCTTGCCTGAATAATTGAAGCTTCTGAGGGTTCTGAGGCTTCTGCCCTCCTGGGTAAAGGTTGGACACGATGATCTGGGATGTCTTTTCCAACCTAAATGGTTCTGTGGTGTGTGGAGAGATTTGTCCTCCACGAGTCATCGAGATTTGAACTGTCTGTGTAGCTTGAAATTGGTGGCTGCCAGGGAAAATTCTGTGAAAAAAGGGGGTGTGAGTTTTCGAGGGATAGTTTTAGCATCATGCATGCTCTGTTGTCCTCAGGGTGACTGTGGATTCTCCTCCTTTATTCAGGGACTGCTTTAATATAATCTCCCTCCCTGGGAGGGTGGGCAG
The DNA here is from genome assembly GCA_035047865.1 of Dendrocincla tyrannina. Lineage (NCBI taxonomy): Eukaryota > Metazoa > Chordata > Aves > Passeriformes > Dendrocolaptidae > Dendrocincla > Dendrocincla tyrannina. The sequence goes on from JAWWMP010000082.1 coordinate 1,427,141, forward strand.
GCCCTGGCACAGGGTGCCCAGAGAAGCTGTGGCTGCCCCAGGATCCCTGGAAGTGCCCAAGGCCAGGTTGGAGCACCCTGGGACAGTGGAAGGTGTCCCTGCCCATGGCAGGGGGTTGGAACTCCATGACCTTCAAGGTCTCTTCCAACTCAAACCGTTCTGGGATTGTGTGATCCCTTTATACAACCCTAAATATTGGGATGATAGAAGCAGGCACTGAGCACCCCCAGCACCCTGAGCACCCCTCACTCTGCTGGTGGCATCACCCTTTCATCTGAGGACACATCGTGGTGGCACCACACAAGGCACGAGCTCTTCCTTCCCTTCAGAAACATCTCCATCGACCTCAAGCCTTTGTGGTGAAGCTGAGGAGGCCAAGCCACCCCATCTCCTCCTTCCATTTGAAGGAAAGTGTGAAGACCCACCCCCTGCAAACCTCCTTTTGGGGGCTGCCACCTTTCCTTGTGCTTTGCCAAACTTTGCTGCCGTTGGGAAGGGTTTGGGTGTGTTTGAGCCAGAGTGGAGCACGTTTGTTGATGTACACACTGCACTGCCTTGGCAACCGACCTGCATCTGCTCCAAGAGCTGAACGTTGGGGCTTGAAACAATCCTCTGCTACCAATCTAAGGGTGTTGCAGAGGGCAAAACCAGCCTGTTGGCACTGACTGAGGAGCAGCACGGTGTGAAAAACACTCTCCTGCACACTGGGGGGAGAGGGAGCTTGGGTAACCTCCTTTCTTTGCTGCTTTAACTGTGGTTTCTTGAGGCCTTGGAAGAGGCATCACTGAGGGTTGGTGTGTTCAGGTGATGGCAAATTCTGTGTGGTCAGTGTAAAATAAGGCAGGGCTGTGGTGCAGTGTGTTAAATCCGGTGTGTTGAGTGGGAATGGTGTGGAATTGAATGGGGAATTGGTTTAAATATTGGTGCTTCTGAATTAATAAAATCGGGGGAAAAAAGATTAATCAAGACCACAGATCTCACTAATGAGTTTTTAGCCTTCTGGAAGAAGTGACAGTGAAAGCAAGTTGGTGTTTGAGTAGGAAAGAACCAGTTTTCCCTCTTGCACCCTTTTTTGCACCCCAGAAGTGCCTACAGCTGTGGGCAGATACCCTGGAATATTGTAGTGGCGAGGTGTTGCTCAGGACTGGCTGCCTGTGAGTCAGTGAAACTTTGCAACCCATCACCTTTCCCTTTCGTGTCTCCCTGTCCAGGAAGGAATTCTCGGTGGTTTGTTTTTCCTTCTGGTTGACTTTGGGGTTTTCTTTGAAAGCCTCTCTGCCTTTCCTTTGCACACCTGTCCCTGCCCTTTCCCCAGGGCTTTTCCTGGTGCAAGAAACCAGAGCAGTGTGGAGGAGGTTGACACTGCCTGGGATTCACAGTTGGATTCCTGCTGTTTATGGGTGGTTTCCGTTCGCAGCGATCACAGCCGGGGTGTCAAGTCGTGTTAGTTCAAACAGTTCAAACTCTCTTTTCCTCCTTCTTTCCTTTCAGCTACAGCTGCAGAAAACCCAATATTTGCAACTGGGACAGAGTCGTGGCCAGTACTACGGTGGGTCTCTGCCAAATGTGAATCAGATTGGAAACAGTGCCATGGATCTCCCCTTCCAGGTGAGTCCAGAGGGGGTTTCTTTGGGTTTGGGCATTAATTCCATGCCTGGATGCTGCTGGGTCCTCCCAGGCAGCCTCTGGTTCAGCACCCTCTTTACAAACTGCTGCTCCTTTGGGTTGGAAAGTGTGGATGTTTTTGTGTTGCTCATGTTGTGTTCAGTATTAGTTCTGTGCCTGGTTGGGATGCTTTGGGGTCGAGAATGCTCAGAGTGATGCAATTCCTTTGTCAGGCAGTATTCCTGGGCGTGGGGTCCTTTTGTTCAGTACCAGATTCCTGATGAAATCTGGGAAGACACTACAAAGTCAAAGCCAGATGGAAGCAAGTGGAGGTTTTGTGGAAGCTCTTGGGAGATGGGGTGTGGAGGAAGGTGGTGAGGTGTGTGCTCTGTGGGAGGAATTTTGGGAGAGGAGAAGGGGAATACCAGAACAGTCACTGGTTTTTAGGCTGGCTGAGAAGGAAATGTAGGGATGTCCTGGCTGTGACTCCAGAGGTGATGCACCAAACCCAGAAAATCAGTGTTTTGGGTGAATGCTTTGCTGTTTGAAGCATGTTTGGACAGCAGATGTTGTGCATGGACAGGATCAGGTGATGGGTGGGTCCTTTGAGGACTCTGATTTCTCTAGTTAGTGGATTCAGGGTGCTCAGAAGAGTTAACACTCCTGCATTGGTTTTCCTTTTGTGAGCAGTAGCAGTTACATTTCTCTCACAAGGATGTGGTAAGAAGGAAATTTTGCAGTTGGTGGTTTTCTGGTGAAGGCTGGTTAATAAATATGGAGAAACCATTGCTCCTCTAACTGCCTGTTGAAATAGGTGGAGACAGCTGCATTTGGGCAGGTTAAAAGCTTGAACCTTGTGCAAGAGGAGAAGCAAAAGTCTTTTATTTTAAGCTGGTTGCCTTTAGGGAGTGCAGGGCAGGGGGTTGGAGTGGATTGAAGCCCTCAGTGATACTCCACAAGGTCTGGTCTCTCCAAGGTTGTCTCTTTAGCTTCTGGTTAGGGAGGTTCAGAGTTCCTGTTCCTTTTAGACAACAGTGTTTCTGTGCTGGGTGGCCATGACTGGTGCTGATTGCACAGACTGCTTTACTAACAGAGTGCTTGGAAGGGAATATTCCCAAATTCATGAATGACTGGAGGAGGACACAGAAACAAACCCTCCTCAAACTCCAGTTTTCACCTCCTTTTTCTCACACACACACACACACACACACACACACACACACACACACACACACAAGAAAATCCCCCAACTGATGCTGTCACACCCAACAAACAGTTACCACAACCATAACCCCCTGTGTTTGTATCAGCAGTGAATGCTTTCCAGGTTTTCCCCCCCTCAATTTTAAGCTAAAAAGCCTCTGGGAGCGTTGGTGTCTGAGCATCTTGGTTCTTTGATTTGCAGCACAACGGAGCTCTGGCAGAAACCTTTGGAGCAGTTCCTGTCTCTTTGGTAAACAAGTATTTAGGTTTGTGCAAATACGTATTTAGGACTGGTCCTGTTTGCCCAGGTGGATACGTATTTCAGCCCAGTGCCACCTGCTCTGCTATGCACACTGGTCTGGTCACCTCCAGCCCCACAGGAGTCCTGCTCTGGCACACAACTCCAGGTTTTTGCCATGCATCCCACCCTGGAATATGCATAAGAACTCCTGTCCAGACTGTCCTGTGGTTCCTTATGATTCCTGGGGGATTCCCTGGGTGCAGACAGTGGGGTGTCGAGCACTGGCTTGGCCTGTGGTTTAAGCAGTCTCTGAGCATGTGCATGTTGAATTCCATGGGGAATGAGTTCCCAAATCCTGCTTGGCACCAGGAGGCACTGAAATATGGACTGTCCTAGGCCCCACTCCTCCTTCCCCCTCATCCACCTCGCTTGGGTTTGTTCCTCAAGTCTTGATAAATCTTTAAAGGACACTTGTAGAGCTCTGAGCTTTTTCCTTCCTGTCTGTACTTAGCTGCTTTTTTTTCTAATGGTTTGTGGGGTTTTGGGTCTGGTCTCAAATCCTTTAATGTTTTTCAGGGAAGTGAAACACTTTTTCGTTCCCCCCCCCCCCCCCCAAAAATCAATGCTCAGGTCTGTTATTTTTCTTTTTATTCCATTTTTTTAAATGATAGTTAAATCAGGGGTGAGGATTTTAATCAAAGCACGTTGTCCTGGTGTTTGGCCCAGAGGAAGTTTTACAGAAAGGTTGCTGAGAGAAGCCAGACCTGTTGGAGGTGACATCCAGAAGTGTTTTCTCTTTGCCTGAGCCAGGGATTCACTTGGGATCTTTGTTCCTGGAAAGCCACTGCCCCCAAATTCCTCCCTCTAGAAACTGTAGCTGGGACATGCTCCGTGTTTATTGATGCCACTGCTGCACTTGAGTGAGATTTTTGGTGTGTTTTTAACAAGGAAGTCGCGCTAAAAGAAGGAAAACCATAAGAAATCATTATTTTGACATTCAGATTTTGCCTCCTATGCATTGGCTCCCTTTTCAGTTCCAGGTGAGGGCTGCATTCCCTGTGCTTTGGGCTGGCTGCTCCTTTTTTAGCAACACTGTGCTGAGCCCACTGACAAGGAAATTGCTTTTCCTGTTGACCTTCCACGCACGTATTTGCAAATTTTGCTGCCTTTTGGGCCTGAATGGCTGTGACAACAGTGCAAGCAGGAGTTGGAGACCTTTTTGTTGGGTTGGAATTAGAAATATTCCCAGCTCTGTGTGGAGACAGAACTAGATTGCTGTTCAGTGTTTGCAGCAGAGATGAAACCACCGTGTTTGATTTTAAATGACTTAAAATTGAGATTCTCTCTGAAACTTCTCAGTCTTCCTACAAGAAAGGGAAGGAGAACACCCTGATCTCTGTGCTCCTTTTTAGGCCCACGTTGACTTAAATATTCTGCTGCATATAAAGTGTTGGCCTTGAAATGAAAAAATAAACACCCCAAGCACTCTGCATCCATTTCTCTTAACACAGGCTGTGTGTGCAGAGGGGGTGAGGAGACTAAAACTTGCTGAACAGCAAAGAGTTTAAAACACTAGAAAGACTCGCTAAGAAGTTATTACAAACAAAGCTTTCAAAAATAAATGTAAAGCTTTTTCAAAAGAATCGTTTCCCCAGCCAAAGCTGACACTTGGAGAAAGAAAAACAACAAAAAAAAGATGAATGTGGAAGCCAGATGGTTTCATGGCTTGGCAGACAGGACGGTGCATTTGCCACGTGCAGCACCTGAATGGAGGAGGAAATTTTGGATTTCCAAACAGATGGTGTTGAGGGACTCAGCAAAGCTGTTCACATTGGCAAGGAGTGCAAAACTGGGGAGGTTTTTTTCCCCCCAGAGACCCATAAATTGCTGGTGGAGTACGAGTGGAGATTGACCCTTCGGTACTTCCTTTGGCCCCCCCAGGTACACGCTGGGAAGGGCTTTGAAAACGGGGGAGTTTCCCACTTTAGCCTGGGAATTCATCTTCCCTGTCCTTTCCCTTGCCATCCTCATCCTCTGGAATCATCTGCTGACAAGAATCCACTGAGGATCTCAGTGCTGATAAGAGTCCAGGTGGGATCGTCCCACCTCGGGGCACGGAGGAGGGAGCTGGAAGTCACCTCAAAGAGATCACATGCCAGAACTTTTTCTAGACAGAGGAGGAAGGAAACTGCTTTTCTTTTTCTTTTCATTCTCTCAGTGTCCCCTTAAAACAATTCTGAAAGGAGGGGTGAAAGGAAGCCCTGAGAGAAGGCGGCGTGTTCAGAGCGCTGGACGTGCCTCGTGTCTCCTTCCTGCATCTCCTGCCCGTGGGGTCGGAGCTCTGTTGTGGGCATGTTCCTTCTGGATGCATCCTGCATGCTGCACCCAGGGCATGTGGGCACAGCTGGCAGCTCCCTGTGGCTCTGAGGGCTGCTCTAGGAGAGGGCAGGGCCAGCATGGTCCCCTCTGGAAGAGGCAGCCTTTGGTCGTGGCTTCCCAAGGCTGCGGTGAAAGCGGTGCAGGAAAACCTCACGTGGTGACACTTGTCCACATCTGACACGAGTGTGATTCCTTAGCACAAATACCACAGCCTGGCACACGCCCTGGCTGGGTCCTGGGCACACTGTGGGTGGGTTTTGCTGCTCATGACTGCCTGTGTCTCCCTCAGACTCCTTTCCAGTCGTCGGGGCTGGACACGAGCAGGACGACTCGGCACCACGGGCTGGTGGACAGAGTGTACCGGGACAGGAACCGCCTGGGCTCCCCGCACCGCCGGCCCCTCTCCGTGGACAAGCATGGCAGGCAGATATCCTTTGGTGCAGCATCACTGCTTGCAGCCCCTACACTTCCCTCCCCACTCCCCACCTCACCCTTCCCACCTCTGTCCCTGTCCCTGCTTCTCCTGAGCTGGGCTCTCTAAAGGAAGCCCTTGCCTTGCCCTGTTTCCTCAGCTCTGAGGGGGGATAATGGGGCACGTGGAGCTGGGAGGGGTTGGGATGCTTTGCTGGGTTGGTGACAGCCAGCAGGGCTTCCCTGTGGGCAAAGCCTGCCCCACGGATCCCTTGGCCTCCTGTGAGGGGGTTACTGACATCACCCACCTGGCACTGTCCCATGGGATGGCCTGGAGAGACGTGGAGGGGATGGATGCAGCACTCAGGGGGTGAGGAGTTGGCTGGGTGGCTGCACTCCAAGAGCTGGATCAGTGGCACCCTGGGCATCGGATTTGGGATGTGTAATGTCTTTGGTGGTGACAGTGGGATCCAGAGCACCCTCAGCTTTATGTGAGCAGAACATGGATGATCTGCTTCCAACCCAAACCATTCCATGAATCCATGAAGATAAGTCAAGGCTGTCTTGTGGAAACAGTTTCCCTCCAGAACTGAGGGAATCCAACCCGGGATAATTCTCTGCAGCTCGTTGTGCATTTTATTGCAGGTTGATTCATCCACTTGGCATTTGCCAAGCCATGTTGCTTCTTGCCATTTGTGAACATCAATTAGCTGATTATTTCTGACTGGCTTAAAATGTGCCACCGTCAGATGGGCTTGATGGGGCTGAAGGGGCTGTGGGAACCGGGAGGGGAGGGCTGGTGGCTGCCCAGGGAGGAGTTAAACCTGCCCAAAAGGAGGATGGTTGTCTTTGCTGCTCAATTATCACAACACTCCAGACAACGCTTTGCTTTGAGTGTCCTTTTCAAGTTCCCCACAGGGCTGTCTGCTTGCTTTTCTCCTGCTTCTGAGAGGGTAATTTGAGTTATTCTTGGGGAAAGCTTTGCAGCAGGCCTCCTGCTTCAGTGGGCAGGTGGTGTTGTTGCCCTTAACCCGGGGCTCACGTGGACAGCTGTCCCTATGGAACGGTGTACCTGTCGCCGCCGTCGGACACGAGCTGGAGGAGGTTGGTGGCACAGCTTGGCTGTGTTTGGGCTCTTCTCTGACCCTGCAGCACTTCCATGGCCAAACAAACACCTTCACCACTCCCCACAGCACTTGGCCATGGGGATTGTTGTGGGTTTTTAGATTCAGAAACAGCTTTTCTTCTGTTAGGCCCATTCTTTTGGATGACTGGCTTTAAAATGAAGGTGTGTCAGCAAGTGTGATCCTTCTCGAGGGAAACCCTGCCAGATGTTGCAGGGCAAAGCCCCAGCTTGTGGAGTTGTAACTTGTTGGCCTGCATTCACAAATGAGGGACCATGGCATTCCCATCTCCACCATGTCCCTGCATCCTGAACCAGTCCTTGTCTCTCCCTACCAAACAGGGGTGTTGGTTTTCCAGACACTGCTGTAACCACAGTGTGTGTGAACAGCTTTCAGCTCCAAAAGGGCATTATTTGATCATGTCTAATCTTAACAAAGCCCATAAAATTGTTTTCTAACGAGGGCAGTCAAATTATCCTGTATTCCTCTCAATCCCATTATTGAAACAATGGCTCTTCAAACTTGAACTAATTTGTTGTGTAAACTGATTGTTTCTCAAGGAAATTGTGCCTGGGATGTGCCACGTAGTGATTTTTGGATTTTAGTGCAGAGTGTTCAGGTTTTGCTGATCTGAGGGTGAAATTCTTTTATTTAGAGAAGCTGACAATAAAAGTCTCCTGGGTTTTGCTTTCTTTCAGGACAAATTCTGACTCTGCTTTGCACCAGAGTACCATGACTCCAGCTCAGCAGGAATCCTTTTCTGGAGGGTCCCAGGACATGCAGCAGAAAAGAGGTAAACAGAGAAAAATGGGTACAAATATTTCCAACATTCAGAGCATTGCCCTTCCCGTGGTCTGCAGGTGGATTTGGCCTCTTCATCTGCTTGTCCAGTGCAGATCTGATGCTCCCTGGGTCCATGACACAGGAATGGGAGTGCAGGCTCACGTTTACCTTTCTGGGTGCTGAAATCCAGAAAAAAAATGATACAAAACTAAGAGAACATTTTCCTGAACCCCAAATCCTGTTACTCTGAGACCTTGCCCTGGGGAGGAGGACTTTGGGACTCTGATGTTGAGTGCTCTGAGAGCTACCAGAGGTTTGTAGGAACTTCCAGAGCAGCTCAGACATCCCAGCAGTTGAGTCAGGGGTGCAGCATTGGGAAGGAGCAAGACTCCATCTGTGTGGTTCTGATTTAGAGAGGCCCAGGGATCCTCATCCCCTCCGAGGCAGCACCTCCAAACAGCAGCCCTGACATTCCCAGCTCCAGCAGTAGTTGTGGTGCCCTCTGCTGGGCCTCCTGCCTGCTCCAGCCCAGGAAACACGGCAGGGCTTGGGCATCTGAAGGGGCTTCTCCAGCCTCAGCCATTCCATGGTTTTGTGGGAAGCTTTTCAATCTGTGGAGGGAAATGTAATCCTTCGGTGAGCACACAGTGCTGGGACACACACTCTGTCCTGCAGCTCTTCCATGTGCTCCTGGAGCTGGAGACCCTGGGGAAATGGCCATCCTAAGCAGCATTCCAGAACTGTGGATTTGGAGCTGTTGGTGTGAAGGGTTTCTGTGCATTCATCTCCCTCTCTGGGCTTCTTTCAGTGATTGTCACCTTGCAGTTGTTTGCTTGGCCAAAGGAATGTCCTTGGAATGTGGAGAAGGGACAGCTTTGTAGTGTTTTCTCTATCCCAGGGACATGGCTTGGATTTTCCCCCACTGGAATTGTCCTCTTGGCTGCCCATTGGATGTGCCAGGTGGAAATCACTTGTGCAGAAGGCAAAAGATGGGAGAGACCAGGTCCCAAATACACTTTGCCATTTAGATCTTCAGCCTTAGCAGGCTAAATTGGAGGCCAGGAGGGTTTGAAGTGTTATTTGGGTGGGGTTTCTTAAGCTGATAGAGTCTCATTGATTAATTAGTTAATTAAATACAATTTTAGTCTTTTCTGCTTTCTGGTATCTTTGTTTTGTTTTTCTAGAGTGTGACTGTTTCAAACTCATTGATAATTCTAACCTGAAGATTTTTCAAATGGTTAAACTTCCAGTCTGAAAATGCCTTAAGGAGAAGCTTAATATTATTGATGATTAATTCTTTTTGTTCTCCTTGCTTAGTTTTGCTGCTGACTGTCCCTGGAATGGAGGAGAGCACCTCAGAGGCAGACAAAGCCCTCTCTAAGCAAGGCTGGGACACTAAAAAGGTGGGAATTGCACACTCAGAGTGCAGAGATTGTATTTTCTAAACATACTGAGGGAAATGAATGCTTTAAATATTGTCTCCATAACAAACTGCTTGAAGAGATAAGAGATCAAATGTTGTGTTGAGAAACAAATCCTAACCATTAGACCAGGAAGAAATGTGTGTGTGCAGGCACGTGGCTTGATTTTATCAGAAAATCTTTAACTTAGAGATTTGTGATAAATACCTTCTAAGAGCTTCACAAACCTCTTGTGTAGAATGGCTCTCCTGTAGAAATGTATTAAATTAAACTTCCTAATTGAAATAGGAATTTCCAGCTGTATCTTTGCCTTAAAAACTCTCTCCCTTCTATTTTAGACTGGGTCATCGAGACCTAAATCATGTGAAGTTCCAGGAATCAAGTAAGTTTTGAGCATCTATTTCTAAGAGCATTGAGATCTTTGAGAAAGAACATTGTATATTGAATATCCTCTTGCCCTGGAGTTCTTGGAAAGCCCTTAAATGCTCTAACCCTGCTCTAGATCCCAGACAAGAACCTTTGGGGATGACCCCTTGGCCATTTATCAAACCCCTTTTTAACCCCCCCATTTTACAAACCTCTCCCCAGGCTGAAATTCCCATTGAGATGTGTCTTTTTTTGTGTTTTTCTTTTCCCCCTCTCTCCCTAATGTAGCATCTTTCCATCAGCTGACCAGGAGAACACTACAGCCCTGATTCCTGCCACGCACAACACGGGTGGCTCCCTGCCAGACCTGACCAACATCCACTTCCCCTCCCCTCTGCCCACGCCGCTGGATCCCGAGGAATCCACATTCCCAGCCCTGAGCAGCTCCAACAGCACTGGCAACCTCGCTGCCAACCTGACTCACCTGGGCATCAGCACTGCCACCCAGGGTGAGAGCAGCAGCCCCTGGAGCCTGAAATGGGGGGTGAAATGCTGGGGCTGGGGTGGAGGGGTGGGTGTTGCTGCTGAGGGTTCAGTGCACTGCCCTGGGGATGGAGTTTGCCCTGGAAGCAAAGGTTTGATGTGTACAAAAGAGGTGAAAAAGCTGTGTTTAGTTACAGGGTGTTTCTCTCAAGCTCTTGGTACCCAAATCTGCTTTTTGGGGTTGTTTTGAGGTCTGGTTTTCCTTTGGTTTGTGTGGGGTTTTGGTGTTCTGTTGTTTTTTGTTTGCTTGTGTTTTTTGTTTGTTTTTTTTGCATGTTTTGGGTTTTTTTAGTATTTTTTATATACAAGACTACCTGAGTTCCTCTCTTGTAATTCATTGTACTGAACTGGGAATATCCTCAACAACCCTTTGGTTTCCAGTCCTTTAAAATGGCATTTTTTGTAGGGAATATCCTCAACAACCCTTTGGTTTCCAGTCCTTTAAAATGGCATTTTTTGTAATGTGAGGATTCTCTTGGAGAGGGAACATTGTTTGCTTCAACTGAAGCAAAACTCTCCTTTTCTGAGCAACCAGGAATAATGTGGAACCTTTCCAAGGTGTGCTACTTCTTGTAAGCTTCAGTTTTGGAAACACCCTGAATATTCAGGGCTTGGGGAAATCACACCAAGTGAACCTGAGTTGTTTGTTGGACTTTGTGGGTAATTTAAAAACCCACAAACAAACATTATTTGCCATGTTGGCAATTCAGAATATTCCTAGTGATGATCATTTCAGGAGTTGTTAACTTTACAGGCAAACAGCCTAAACACCGGTTTATTTTTAAAGCAATTTCACTGGTTTATGCTCAAACAATTGTGAAGAGGGTTGATTTTTTTTTATTGGTGGTGACAGTTGCAGTCTGTTAATTCCTAGAATAGAACTGAGGCATTGTATCCAAAAATACAAGTTGATTTCCTGTGTTGGGCAGGATTCCCTTTCCCACTTGACAGTCCTTCATTGGGAAAAGGAAATTATTGTAATCAGGTTACTGAGTGAGCAGGTAAGTTTGAGAGGGAAGCAAGAAGAGGCTTTAACCATTTGAGGACAGAATGGGACTGTGGATTTCAGCATCCTTGAACAAGTTTTGGTCTCAAAAGTGGCAGTTTCAGGGGTGGGCTGTCACTCAAACAGACATCAGGAATTAGGCCAGACTGTCCCCATATTTAGCAAAGTGAATGGTGTAAAACCCAACTGGTAAGTCTGTAATTGCTTTGAAAGCATTTCCTGCCCCATCAAATACGCAACAAATGAAAGACCCCCTCATTGCTGACATTCCTGCTTCTCTTTGGAGATTATCCCACAGCCCAGGCACTGCCATGGTCAGCTTCCCAAACTCTCCTTGCTGCTCTTTAGCAGGAAACCCCAGGAAGGCCTTTTGAACCCCGTGCCCTGCACGGGCACATCCTGGCACAGGGTGGGGCACCACCTCTTGCCAGGCTGCGCCTTTGTGCCCCTCAAGGTGTCAGCTCACAGGCACGATGCTGCTTTTGCAAACACAACCAGAACCTGCAAGGTTTGAGCCACTTTGCCTGCTGGCTCCTTGGCAGCCTGGACTTCCTGGCATCCTGGCATGCTGCCTGGAAGCCTGGAGGCTTTGCCAAGTGCCTGGGAGCCCACAGGGCTCTGTGAATCCCTCCTTGCTGGCAGCTCCAGGGGAACAGCTCCACTGGCCTGAAATCACTCCCCAGGGGGACTTGCTTGCTCTGGGGTGAGGCAGAAAATAAGGGAGCTTTCTAAACTGCCAGATTTTTGGTCTTGATTTGACCAATGTTAGGATATTTGAGTTGTTTCTCCCTGCTAGGCTGTGGCTCCTGGGAGTGGGATGGATATTTCCTGCACCGTGCCATTAAAAATGGAGCTCTTCCTGTGTAACCAGTTTTTCTTCTGCTTTTTCCATTAAAGAGGTGTTTGCTTTTATAATATCTCGAGTGCCCTCTGGTTAGTGTGGTGACCTGATCTGTTATCTTATTCCCAGAGGGTGAGCCTGCACAAATAGAGCAGAACCTGCTTTTCCTGGGCTCGGGGTGTGCAGGTGTGTGAGGACAATCCCTGCAGAGCCTGGAACGCTGAGGCTGCTCTGCCTCTTCCCCTTCCAAGTCATCTGTGCACAAACCTGTGCTTGGGCTCCATCCAGGACAAACCACAGGGCTCTTCCTCTCCTCCTGATGCTCCCGAGCCTGGCCAGATTAATTACAAATCACCTAACGAGCTCCAGACCGATGGGCCGGGGGTGGTTGAGACCACTTAGGCCGTGCATTGATCATCATGGAGGTGATTGATTGCCTTGGGTCCAGGTGTCAGTGAGCTGCTGGTGTGCTCCCAGTTGAACTGGTGTGCTCCTTCCCAGCAGGGCTGACGACGACGCCGGCCCCGTCCCAGCAGCACCGCCCGCCCACCGTGAGCCCCCTGTCCTTGGGCGCCGACTCCAGGAGGCCACAGTCCCAGCAGATGTCCCCCACGCTGTCCCCCCTGTCACCAATCACTCAGGTAGGACCCCACGGGGGAATTCAACGGGGCGTGGGCACAGATTTGATGGTTTTACACTGCAGAGGCTCAGAGTGATGGAGAAGGGAGGGTCAGGTGGGATACTGGGGAACAATTCCTGACTGGAAAAGTAGGGAGACCCTGGCACAGGTTTGGGCAGAGAAGCTGTGGCTGCCCCAGCCCTGGGAGTGTCCAGGGGCAGGCTGGAGAAGGGAAGGCTCCAGGGAGATCTCAGAGCCCCTTCCAGAGCCTAAAGGGGCTCCAGGAGAGCTGGAGAGGGACTGGGGACAAGGAATGGAGGGACAGGACACAGGGAATGGCTTCCCACTGCCAGAGGGGATATTGGGAAGGAATTCCTCCCTGGGAGGGTGAGGAGGGGCTGGAATGGATTTTCCAGAGAAGCTGTGGGTGCCCTTGGATTCCTAGAAGTGTCCAAGGCCAGGCTGGAGCACCCTGGGCTGGTGGAAGGTGTCCCTGTCCATGGCAGGGGGTGGCACTCCATGACCTTTAAGGTCCTTCCAACCCAAACCATTCTGGGATTCTCTAACGGTGTTCTCCCAAAGTAAGTTGTGAAATTTGAAGGATGTTTCTCTAACCCCTGAGAAGATCTTAGTTAATTTTTAAATTGACCTCCTAAGTGTGACTCTGTGACTGCCCAGTTAGTGATTTGTGAGCCCAGGATTCAGCTGGGCTTTTAAATGTTTCCTTATTGGACACTGGAGGTGATGCTGAGTCTGTTGAATTGTAGGATTACAGAATCACAGCGTGGTTTGGGTTGGAAGGGACCTTAAAGCTCACCCAGTTTCCCCCCCTGCCATTGACAGGACCACCTTCCCTTAGACCACCTTCTTGACTGTTCCTAAACCTTTAAAGGTCCCATCTTTCAAATGCACAATGAGACTGATTTGGTTCTCACTGTGAAACTTGACGTGCTTGAGCCCGAAGGGGCATTTTGTGCCGGCGTGGCTGACTCTGATCCTTCTCTCCAAGGCCGTGGCTATGGATGCATTATCCCTGGAGCAGCAGCTTCCCCCATACCCCTTCTTCACCCAGACAACCTCCCAGCAGCAGCAGCAGCCACCAGTGGCCAGTTCCCTGCCCCAGAACCCCCCAATCCTGCAGAGCTCGGGGCTGCAGCGAGGCCCTCAGCTCCCCCCTCTCTCCGTCACGGTACCTTCCACCATCCCCCAGTCGCCTCCGGGGAGCCAGAGCCAGCCCTCCATGGGGATTGACATCAACTCGGTAAGTTTGGGAGCAGCTTCCCCTGGGAAAACCTGGGATCAACCTGGGCAGCTCTAGATTGTCCTCACCCTGTGACAGGGATGGTGTTGGGCAGGGTTTGAACTAAACTTAGAGCGTGGTTTTGGTGGAATCCGCATCGAAGTGTTTTCTAGAGGAAAGTTGGGGTTTAATGTGCTCTCAGAGTGGCCATATTTCCATTGAATTTTGTCCCTTACGACTCCAGGTAGGATTAGGCTGCTTTAAATGTATCTGCATTTATTTCATACCTTGCTGGGCTGTTGCTTTGTGAGATTTTCAGGGTGTTCAGTGTACCCCCAACACACCGTGACACAGACTAGGGGGGCTCACAGAGCCTTGAGGAAACAACCTGCTCACAAGCCTTTTCCAATCCAAATAACTTTTGGAAAATGTACTTTCCAAAACTTGTCAAGAACTGGGTATTTTCTACACTTTCTCTCTTTAGAACCCTTTTTTTTTAAGGAATTTTAGAGCATACACAGTTACCTTCCAAAGTGGGATCTCCTCAGGGCCCAGAAGACACGGAGTGTGTTTGTCCCCATAGTGAGGATTTATGGCCAGATCCCTCTTCTTGCTCATTTTGACATGGTCTGTTATGGAATGTTCTGTCTCAGCAGCTGAAAATCCCAAATGCAGAGCAGGGTCAGGGTTCCAGGGAGGGAGGGAAGGGTGTCCCAGCTCCTCCTGCTCCCCGTGGAGGGTCCTGGCAGTGCTGTAGTGACAGCAGTTGGTTTGAGAATGAGGAGAAATCACTGTTTATTGGTCTGTCACTCAGTTGTGAAACTTTTAGCAGTTTGTGCTGATAAATTCTTCTTGAGAGCAGCTGCTTCCCTTTCAGGACTGGAAGGGGAAAAGGGAAGGACAATGCAGCAGTGGAAAGGATTCCACCCCACTCAAAATATGTCCCAGTGTTCCAATTCTAATCCTCATGTAGTGCCACTACAGACAATTCTGATTTCATCCTTTGCTTTCTGTGTTGCTTTCCTCATCCTAAACCTCTTTATGACCTTAACCTGTAGGGTGCTGTGCTTATCTTCTAAAGCAACTGAAATAATTCCTGAGTAAACAAATTTCAAGGTAGCTTATCAAAAAGCTGAGCTGGCCACAGCCTCACTGGCAACTTTAGTAAAGCAGAATTGAAGTTCCTGCCTAGTTGGGGTGGCTGCCTGCAGTGTGTGAGTGGCAGTGCAGGGCAGAAAGGGATTTTCTAGACATTTACAGGATTTGGTGGCCAAACCATTGGTAGGGCAGCATTTTCCCACACTGCAGAACAAGGGGTTGAATTCACTGGATTGCAGGTTTTCCTCAATCACCTGTAATGTCTAAGGAAGTAGAATGAGAACAGCTGTGCTGCTGTTGATGTTAATTGGTACAAGTGCCATTAATATCATTAATTTGTTCAAAGCCGTGGTTATAAATGATGGGGGGAAAAAAGGTGAATCTTTGAAAACACGTTCTCAAGATACCCGAGAACGATGTAAAAGTCCCTGAATGTGAAGCTGCAAAGCACGGTGTGAATTCCCAGACAGAATTGCCTGTGCTGGGGTGCCCTGGGGGCTGGGAGGGGTCCCACCTGCAGGGTGCCACCCCAGGGCCACCACACAGCTTTGTCCCCTGCCCCTCAGTCCCCACACCACGCCCAGGGGCACAGCAGGGTCCCCGAGCAGTGTACACACAGCTGTGGGCATAGAGCTGCACTGAGGAAGAGATGACATTCTCTTTGAATTATTCCCAGCTTTCAAGGCTTCTTTGCCCTAAATCCTTGGCTGACCTGATTTTTTTATTATTATTATTTTTTTAATTGAGCATAACTGAGAGCAGGGAGAGGAAACACTCCCTCATGGTGCTTGTCCAGCAGCTCAGGGTGAGGAAACACTCCCTCGTCGTGCTTGTGCAGCAGCTCAGGGTGTCCCTGAGCTCTCTCCATCCTGGGCCATTGTCCCCCCCAGTGTTCCTGCCTCCCTGCCCAGCCCAGCCTGCTGAAGAGGATGGTTTGTGCCAGCTGGCCTTGGCAGCAGGGTGTGATTTGTGCAGGCTGCCCTCAGGGGCACGCTCCTAACTCTGTGTTGTTCTGTAGGCCTCCCTCCAGCAGTACCGCAGTAATGCTGGGTCCCCAGCCAACCAGTCTCCCACCTCTCCTGTCTCCAATCAAGGCTTCTCTCCTGGCAGCTCCCCTCAAGTAAGGGACTCTGTGCTTCCACAGGCCTTGCTGCTCGTGTGTGTGCCCATCACTGCCCCTGGTTGTGTCACTGTCCCTCCCTGTGTGCCTCATGCATCACTGGTGTCTCATCCCGGCTGCGCTTCCATTCAGGCCCGCAGGTTTTCAGGAGCTGGGGAATTGCCCCTTTGGGTTGGACTGAGCTGCTCTTTGAGCACTGTGTTGGCATTTCCTTGGGGTGTCCCCTGGACAGAACCTCCAGGTAGAGTCCTTTCAGTTCCCAGTGTCACAGGGGAGCTGAGGGGTGAGGTTGGGAGGGCAGGGGAGGGAGAGGGGGAACTTCAGTGCCCCCTGGGGCATAAAAACCCCTTGTATGGCCAGATCAGTTCAGATCAGGAGCTTTTTTACGTGGGAACACACCCTGTGGGGAAAAACACTGGAGAAAATGCTCTTAAACGAGCAGCTGTATCTTGGGGCTGGCAAGGAGTGGGTTACCAACACCCTTCTGTGCCTGCTGGCTGGTTTTCCTTCCTGTGTGTGTCCCCACTCACAGATCCACGTGTCCTGTATGGAAGTCCCAGCCTGGGGGGGATGCCTGTGATCCTCTGAAGGGGGATTGTTACCTGCCAGCAGCAAGAAATGAAATCCAAGCAGATTTTGGGGGTGCCCCAGTTAAGAAAGTGCTTTTTCAATACAGAAATGGGCTGATGCTGCTGAAATAGCTCCAGCTGGCTGCCCTGCAGGATCCCACCTGCAGGAACAAGGAGCAGGGAGTTCTTCCAGAGCAGCCCAAGAGTCTGAAAATCCATTTTCTCTTCCACCATTTAACATTGAAGGCTGTGAGGAGGATCCTTTCTAAATTAGTGCTGCCCCTTCCTGGTGCCAGAGCAGAAGCTCCATCTCTCATTAGCCAGGCTCAGGTCACTGCTAAGCTCAGACCCAAATCCCAGTGTCAGGACTGACTGGACTTCCTTAACCCTGGCTTAATTGCTTCTTGGCCTCTCTCTTCTGCTGCTGTGAGTTCTGCTGTGTCCTGTGTGTGGCTCCAAAACCCACCTGTGACCCTTGGGCTGCCCCCCAGGGCAGAGCTGGTGCCACTCTTGCTGCAAACTCTCAGTTCTCACGTGGGCAGCACAGCCACTTTGGGGGTTTGTGTTGGTTTTCTTTCCCCTTTGACTTCTCAATAACCCTTGTCTTGGGTTTGTCCACAGATTTGGTGCCCCTGCTCAGCCCAGAATGCCACAGTGCAGCAAGTGGGGCACACACTGGGCTGTGATTTTTCCTGCTGGGCCGGTTTTATCCTATAAAATGTTCCTTAGGTTTTGCTTTTTTCCAAGTGAGACACCACAACTCTTGGGTGGAAGCAAGAAGATTTATTCCTGCTGCTCACTGTAGTATTGGCCTCTGAGATACCCACAGGATTCTGTATTTCTACCAAATCAAACCCAAGCTGGCTTTGCTGTCCCCAGCAGTGACCCAGACCTTGGGGGTGCCCCAGTGCCAGGCAAGGAGAGCATGAGTGGGATGAAGGAGCTGGGAGCAGGCAGGGGGCTCTCCCATGGATTTTGGGTTCTACCCTTGCAGGGGTTTGGTTTGCATCACCCACCCTTCATCCACCAGAGGTTCTTCTTCATCCTCCCACCTCTCCAAATCCTTTGCTGCCGAGTGTGTGTCCCAGCAGGGATTGGAAGGCTCTGCCTGCAGCCCCAGCTCTGTGTTTGCATGGCTTCCCATCCCCAGCACCTTGGTTATTCCTCCTCTGCTGCCTCCCCTGCCACCTGGCATCCTGTTCAGTTAGACCCAAACCTGCCTGGGTTGGGGGCTCCAACCTGCAGAACCTGGTAGGTATTTGGGGGTGAAGAAATTCCAGCCAGGGGGTTTGTGCTCGGCCTTGGTTTTTCCCTGCAGCCACCACATCATTAACCCCAGAAGATCCCCTGTTGACAAAACCCTCTGCTGTTTGCAAGATGTTCTTCCCGGAGTTGTTGATAAATTATTCTAAGGCTCTGAAGTGTTGAAGTAATGACATTTCCAGTGGATTTCCCAGGGGGATTTCAGTGCTTGCAGCTGGAGGAGCCAGCACGCTCCACACAGGAGCAAAGGCAGTGTTTGCTCAGCAGTCACTGACCCACGTTGCACAAACTGATCCTGCTCTCCTGTTGAGTATTTTTTATGGTCCCCCCAGAGTTCTTAGGATGGGAGCAGTGCTTAGTGAACCATGATGATTTCAGGGTTTGCCCTACTTCTGGAAAGCTCCTTGGGGTGAAAGGGCAGGAGTTAAAGGGGAAAGCACCTCCATCCTCTTGGGAGCTCTCGAGTAGCAGTTGAATTCTTGTGTCTGTGACATCCCCAAATTCAATTTTATCTTTAGAAATGGATATAAACCGTAGCTTAGGCCCTCTTTAAGTTGGGGTTGATGATCTCAGAGGTCTTTTCCAACCCAGTGGATTCTGTGATCACACAGTGCTGATGCTGCTCCTGCTGCTCCACCTGGGAATCTTTTCCAACTGTTCTCCAAGCTTGGCTGGTGCTGCTCCACGTGCTTGAGCGAGCTCTGGGTTGTGACTCCAGGACTTTGAGGAGTGACAGATGGAGCAGGTTGGACAGGGTGGCATTGGAATAGCTGACAGGGCAGCAAACAAGGGCTCAGTGGTTCAAACCCCCCCAGTTTTCTTTAAATTGATTTAAGTGGTGCTTTGCTTTTTCTCTGACCAGCTGTGATGTGGCTCTTGTGATGTTTGATCCCTTCCAGTGTTTGATCCCTTCCAGTGTTTGATCCCTTTGGATGTTTAATCCCTTTGGATGTTTAATCCCTTCCTCACAGCCCTCCCAGCAGCCACCCTAGTTTTGAGCACCAGATGATCCATTGGAAAACATTCCAATTAGACCCAGTTCCCACTTTTTCTGCTTCTCTGGAGCAGGGATGGCGTGGTTGTTGTGTGGTCTGGCTGTGACAGACCATAAATGTCCAGGAGAGTGAACCCCAAATCTCTCCTCCAGGTGCATCCAAACCATCCCCACACCCTCACACGTGGGAAGAGCTTCCCAGGGATGCTCTGGGATCCAGCAGGATCTGCTCAGCCAGCAGTTCCAGCCTCCTTCCCTCCTGGAATTTGGGCTGTCAGTTCCTGCCTTGGGGCCACATTTATCCCCAACTGTCCCCCAGATGTGACAGCTGAGGGGTCTGGCTCAAGGTGGGAAGGTTTTTTTGCTTTAAAAGGAGTATATTGGTGCCTTTTTCCTGGGATTCCCCTCATGGAGGGGCAATTGGGTTCTTTTTTTAAACACGGTATTTTTTGGAATATTTTAGCTCTCTGGCTGTTCAGTGCCTTTAGCTGTGCTGCCTGTCCTGATGCTTCCTCAGCTTTTCCTGGCTTTCCTCTTCTGCTGAGGTTTTTAGGGAGGAAGTTTTCAGCCTCCTGCTTTAAACATCTAAATAAACCAGCAGTTGAATTTCTACCTCGAGACTGACACAATCTCCCTGTGCAAATTATCTTTCATAAACACTCCCCTTGTCAAGAAATGGATTTTGTTTCAGCTGGAATATCAGAATTTGTAACTTTTAAAGAAGTGATCTCTGATTTTTTTGTCCTGTCTGGCATCTTTTTTTGGGACAGTAATTAAATCACTGACCTCTTAGTCACTTTTAGAACTATTGAGAAATTCTTGGTCACAATTGATAAATTCTTGGTCACCTTTAGAATAATTAAGAAATTCTTGGTCACCTTTAGAACAATTGATGAATTCTTGGTCACTTCTAGACTAATTGATGAATTCTGGTCACCTTTAGAACAAGTGATGATTTTTTGATCACAATTGGTGAATTCTTGGTCACAATTGGTGAATTCTTGGTCACAATTGGTGAATTCTTGGTCACAATTTATGAATTCTTGGTCACCCTCAATTGATGAATTCTTGGTCACCCACAATTGGTGAATTCTTGCTCACCCACAATTGGTGAATTCTTGGTCACAGTTGATGAATTCTTGGTCACAATTGATGAATTCTTGGTCACTTTTACCCTAATTGCTGAATTCTGGTCACCTTCAGATCAGCTGCTGCAGAATACCCGCCAGCCCCCCGTGGCACCGGAGGGGACAGTGACTCCAGCAGTGCTGAGGAGTCCATTCCTCCTGGCATCCTTGCCCAGCCTGGGCATCCTGCCCTCCCTGACCCCAGCAGTGTGCCCCTGCAGAGCCCGCCCAGCCCCACGTGTGTCCCCTGTGTGTGTCCCCACGCCCAGCTGTCCGTGCCGTGTGTGCCGGGGGGAGCCGTGGGGAGGCTCCCGGGGCTCTCCTGGAGCCTGGCTGGGACCTGCACCATAAAGCCTCTGTTTTGTTTTCAGCATTCTTCCATGCTGGGCAGTGTTTTTGGGGACTCCTATTATGAGCAGCAGATGACAGCTAGGCAGGCTAATGCCCTCTCCCACCAGGTGAGCAAATTCATCTCGGCCTCCACCGCCCGCAGGGACCTCCTGGGGGTTGTGGCCTCACCCCTGCCCAGGGGCAGCTCTGCTTTCCTTTGCTTTGCTTTGCGTTGGGTTGGGTTGCTTTGGTTTGGATTGGTTTGGTTGCTTTGGTTTGGATTGGTTTGGTTGCTTTGGTTGGATTGGTTTGGTTGCTTTGGTTTGGATTGGTTTGGTT
The DNA here is from genome assembly GCA_035047865.1 of Dendrocincla tyrannina. NCBI lineage: Eukaryota > Metazoa > Chordata > Aves > Passeriformes > Dendrocolaptidae > Dendrocincla > Dendrocincla tyrannina. The sequence goes on from JAWWMP010000082.1 coordinate 1,447,763, forward strand.
GCTTTGGTTTGGATTGGTTTGGTTGCTTTGGTTTGGA
>JAWWMP010000082.1:1451969-1476149 GCA_035047865.1 Dendrocincla tyrannina
CTGCCTGGGGACACCTCCTGGGTGGGGTGAAGGCTCTGCCCTCCCTCCCAGTGGTGGCTCTGCCTGGGGACACCTCCCGGGTGGGGTGAAGGCTCCTCCCTCCCCCCCCATGCCGTGTTTGTCCCCAGGTGTGTCCCCAGCCCAGTGTCCTCCTGGCCAAGCCAGCCCCGTGGCCAAGGGCAAAGACCCCCAGGTCAACACTATTTCCCAGGCTTTTTTTGTTCTGTTTTTTTTTTTTTTTAAATATATATGTAATATATATATATTTCTCTATATGGCTACATATATAGAGAGCATTTCTGAGCACACAAAAAAGTACTATAATTCATTACTTGATGAGCACAGAGGAAGGATCAGAGCATTTGAAAGCAGCTAAAACAGCTATAGAGGAGACTAACCTGCATCATCCTAATTTGAGTCTGTGAGAGATTCCTGGGCAACAGGAAGGGCATTTCCATAGCAATGCCAGGCTTGTAGAACCATGATGACTTCTTTTTTATTTTTTATTCCTTACTTATTCTGTTACTTATTTATGATTTTCGTTGTTGTTGTTGTTGGTTCTTTTTTTTTATTTAAATATTTGGATATTAGGAAAGTAGCTAAACTACATACAGCCAATTGAAGCACTCTACATAATACTTGTACAGTTACATCTTTTTGTGGTTTTATTCCAGAAATATATTATATATATTATATATATAGGTATTTTTAAACTAACTGGAATTTTAAACAGCTGTTGAGCAGGAATAAGGAAGCTTAAGGCAAGTTTAGGTGTTTTCCTTTGAAACAGGCAAAATAGGGTGGCAGGAACTTGGCTATTCCTTCTCTCACCCAGGGGAACAATCTCTTGCTCCACAGTGACCAGGACTGAGTCCTCCCACAGGCTGAGACTCTGGGCCATGAAATGCATCCCTGACTGTTTCTGGTAGTCCTTGTGAACATTCTGTGCTGCAGCATTGAACAATCCCCCCAGAGCCCCAGGGAGAGGGGATTGATTGGTGGCTTCACTGCGGTGTCCTGGCTGGATTGGAGGTGGTTCCCACATTCCTGGGCTTTTGGGGCTCATCAGAAATGGCTTTCAGGGTTCCTCAGGAGTTCTGGGGCTGGGGGCCCCTGGCAGGGCACTCCTGGACCATCCTCCCTGCTCTGGGATGTGCCCAGGGATGGGATCTCCCAGCACAGCACCCTCCTCTGCAGAGGGCAGCAATTAGTCAGGAATCAGCAGCATTTTGAGTCTCCTCAGCAAATGAACAGCCCGAGGGTGAGCTGAGCCTGGAGAGGGAGGCCCTGCAGGCAGGGGGGGGTTTGTTGGGGGTTTGTTGCCTGTCCCTCAGTGCAGACCCTTTTCAGTTCCCATTTCAGACCAGCTCTGCTTTCTTGATCCCCTCTCGTTCTGCATCACCTGGGTTTGCTTTTTGCCTAAAATCCCTTCCCTCTCCTCACCTCTTTCAGGCAAAACCCAACCCCTCAAGTGAAAAAAAATCCCAAATCAACCCCTCAAGAAAAAAAACACCCCAAATCAACCCCTCAAGCCAAAACCCCCCAACCCCTCAGCAGTTCCCCCCATCCCGTTCCCTCCGGGAAGGTTTCCCATGTTGGGTTACCCTTCAGTTAACGAGTTACCCCGCAATTAATGAGCTCTACCTGCTCCTAATGAGTTATACCAGGTTTCTGTGTGCTTCCAGAAGTCCTGCCAGCACTGCAGAGCAGGGGCCTGGTGGGATCTCTCTGACCCTGCTCTGTTGCTCCCGTTTTGTGCCATTCCTTGTCCATTTGCACTAAGAAGGTGTTTTTTTCCCTTTGATCCCTTGGCCTTCCCCGTGTCTTTTTTCATCCCTCCCCACGCTCTCCAGAGGTTCTCCCACATCTCCTGAAAGAAGTTGTGGGGGTTTTTTGGCAGGATTTGAGCCCAGCAGTCCGTGTTAACTCTTGCTGGCTGCTTGGTTCACGTGGCTGATGCTGGTCCAGTTTAAGGAGGGGGGAAAAGGCAGCTCATCCAGGAGGACACCTGGCAAAACCCCGGGGGAATTTGGGCAGTGGTGACTCAGAGCCCTTTGCTGAAGGCACAGGGTGAGCTGGGAACGCTTCCTGCAGCTCCAGGAGCTCCGTGGTGGGATCTCTGTGTCTGTCCCCTGTTGGAATGACCCTCCTGCACGTGCCCATTGTTGTTTGTGAGCTGTTTTGTTGAAGCCAGAGTCAGTTCAGAGTGAAACAGCCGAGTGGGAGCTGAGATTCCTGCCAGGAGCCTGGCACAGGGAGCGTGGATCTCACTCTCCCTCCTGCCTGGGTTTTTAACTCCGTGTGTAGAGAAGAGCTCTTGTTTCTTAGACTTGTCAGTAGATGTTGAAAATGGCCTTAAATTTCCACCTGACCCCTCTTGGATGCAACTGGCAGAATTAGGGACCATCCAGCTGAGAGAACGCCAGGTTTGCTTCCCTTTGGGGGGCCTTTGGGAGAGGGAAGGAGCAGGTGAGGGTTGGGGGTGGCAGGAGGGGGGGTTGATCCCAGGTTGGGGCAGGTCAAAAGCTGCTTTTCATCCCAACCCTTGGAGATCCAGGGAGGGAATTCCAGCAGCTCCTGCCTTTCCCTTCCCCAGGGGAACCTTCCCCCCCTTCACGCTTTCCTGACACGTCACTGAGGAGCTGCCCCAGAGGGGTTTTCCACCCTTCTCCCCTCAAAATGCTGATTTCTGTGGCATGAGGCTGATCTGAAGCAAACCCAGCATGTTGGGGTGTCAGATGGGAACGTGGAGCGGATCCCGAGTGTTTCCAGAACAACCAATCTGGTTTTAGCTCAGATTTAGCAGGGCTGTTCTCCTCTCACACAGTGTGTGTGAAGGTCTCTGCCCACCAGGGCCTGGTGGTGGGAGCAGGAGGAGCAGCAGAAAGGGAAGAAAACCATCACTTAGCAAAAAAAACCCAATGAAAAATCAAGGAGCAAATAGTGTTATTGATATTATTGATAAGTTTGAGTTAAATGCTGTTGAAACTGTCTGGTGTCTCCAAGGGTCACTGTCCAAACATACCTGCTGAGTGAGCCCCACCCTCCCTCCATGTGTTTTTATATCTATCTATATATATAAATTAATTAAAAACCCTCCCAAGCTAGACTGTTGCATTTTGCCAATACAATGGGGAAGAACAGGAATAAACCTCGGGCGTCTCGAAAACTGTGATTTCCCCTTTCCCCCAGCCAAGGCAGCCCCTTGTGCTGCTGGGGGGGCTGGGGAGGCTCCTTTTCCCTGTACATAAATCCTGGCCTGGCCCCGCATGAGCGCCCGGGCCCGGCCCCCCGGCTTTGCTGCATGGCAGGGAGCTCTTGCCACCCTCCCCCTGTGCCACCCCAGCCCGGGCTGCCCCGGGGGGTTATTGCCAAGAGGGGAAGAGGTTTCCAGAAAGAGGCGGAGGAGGAATCGTCGGTTCTTTGTGGATTTGGTGATGGGTTTTTTGGAAATTTGGTGGGTTCAGTTAATGAATTTTGAAGAAGCGTCACCCCGAACGCTCGTGGATGAACCTTGAGCTCAGAGGAGGGTGGGTTGGATGGTCCTGCAGGGCTTCTCCAACCCTGATTTGGTTCTTTCCAACCTGGATTTGGTGATTCTCTTCCAACCTTAATTCAGTTCTTCTTTCCCAACCTTGACTTGGTGATTCTTTTCCCACCCTGACTTGGTGATTCTTTCCCACCCTTAATTCAGTTCTTTCCAACCCTGACTTGGTGATTCTTTCCCACCCTTAATTCAGTTCTTTCCATCCCTGACTTGGTGATTCTTTCCCACCCTTAATTCAGTTCTTCTTTCCAACCCTGACTTGGTGATTCTTTCCCAACCCTGACTTGGTGACTCCAAGACCAGGAGCTGCCCCAAGTTCCCCTCAAAGCAGCCCCCGATAATCCAAACCCGTTGCCATTTCCCTCAGAAATCAGCAGCTTGGTCGTACAGACTTGGATTTCTGCGGGAACAGCAATTAAGGCTTGAGCTCTGTCCCTTAAGGAAGGACCCTGGAAGCCCCTCTGGACACAAAGGCAGTGGGAAGGCCCCTCCTCCCCCGAAGGTGCCGCCCCACGCTGTGGTTTTTTGGGAGACCCCCCCAAACCAGCGCGTTTGTTCCTCGGAGCAGCGGCCCCCCCGTCACTGTGATGGCAATGTGAGAGCGCAGGTAGCGTTTGTTACGTGTGTCTGTTCTTTTTAAAAAACACAAAACCCCCCAAAAACACCCCCCTCCCCCCGACCCAACCCCTCGAATTGACTTTGTAGTGTTCCTGTTCTTTGTATTTTGAGTTGCATCTTATTTATACGGCGCAGTGTAGGCATGGATTGCATGTCGGTTTTCTATGCGGGCACCACGACATTCTGACTGTGTATTATAAACCATTTTTACCTTTTTAAGCAGAAAAAAAAAAAAAACCAAACAAAAAAACCCCCAAGAAACCATTGTGTGGAATTTCTATACTGCAAAGCCAAACACTACATGACGTCCTCTCCTCCTTTGTGTTATTTATTTCCCGAGGCGGGCGGGGGCGGGCGGGGGGCGTGGTGTGCGTTGCCTTATGTGGGCTTGACCAATTTTATCAAAATAAAGGCCTCAAGGGGTAAAATCCGCTGGCTGTTTTCTTCAGAGGGGGGCACGGAGAGGGGAGGAGAAGGAGGGGAGTGATTGGGGCTGAATCCTCAAATCCCAGAGCTGGAAGGACCCCCAGGGATCGTCAGTGCAACTCCTGGCCCTGCAGGGACCCCCCAACAATCCCTGACCACAGAACAGCTGGAATTGGGAGGGACCTCTGGAGATGCCCCTGCCCAGGCAGGGTCACCTGGAGCGGGGTCACGTCCAGGTGGGGTTGGGGTGTCTCCAGAGGAGGCTCCACACCCTCCCTGGGCTCTGTGGGAAGTTCTTCCTCCTGTTGAGGTGGAGCTCCCGCCCCGTCCCGTTGTCCAAGCGCTCCTGGAGCTCTGGCAGCTTCGGGGCCGTGCCCTCTGCCCTGCTCAGTGCCCACCACCCACCCTCGGGCCCTGCCAGGGCCCCCCAGTGTCCCCACTTCTCCCCAAGGATCCCAACACCGTTGGTTTGGGGCCAACCAGGAGACTCCTCACCTGACCCAAACAGAAGGGATCCCAGGATTGATTCCATTGCCCAGGATGGCATTTTCTTGCCATCCACATCCAGTTTTTAGGGATGTGGGATCTGCTGGGGCAGGTTTGGGTTCTCAGGGTTTGTGTTGGAACCCCAGAATGGTTGGGTTGGAAGGGACCTTAAAGGTCATCCAGTTCCAACCCCCTGGCTGTGCTGGTGTTCCCTTTGTCACTGGCTCTGCTCCTGTTTTATTGAGTTTAAAGCCAAAAGTGATAATGGGAGCATCTTTGTGCTCCATGGGAACAGGAACGACCAATTCCCATTGGCTGCATCCCCAGGGGTTCCATCCCTGTGCCGGGTTGGGGTTGTCCCAGCAGTGTCAGGTTCCTCCTCCTCCTAAACTGGTTTTCAGCACCAACAGAAGCTTTTGGTGTCAGAGCAGAGCTGAGCCCGAGGGTTTTTAGGACCTCGTCGTGCAGCCTGAGCTGCCTGTGGAGCCATTCCCGGGTCACCGTGTGGTGGGAACCTCCCAGGGAGGGGATTTGGCCTGGGATAACCCCAGGAACGGGGACAGCCCCCCCAAGCTCTGGGTGACTGTGACTGGTGTCAGTCTTAAACCTGTTGGGGGTTCCATGTCTGGCGGGTCAAGGTTTGGGTTTTTTGGTGCTTTCCCTCCTCTCTGGTGGGTGGGTTGGGATGGAGCTGGGACTGCTGGGCTGGTTCTGCCTTCTGCTCTGATTCTTCTGCTCTGATTCTTCTGCTCTTTGACTCTCCTGCTCAGTCCCCAAGCCCTGAGGGGCTGGGGGGACACACAGAGCTAAACTCATCCTGCCTCCACCTCCTGGGCCACCTTCAGCCCAGAAACGAGGGCAAACAGGGCTGGGGTGGCACCAAAGCTCAGCCCAGAAACGAGGGCAAACAGGGCTGGGGTGGCACCAAAGCTCTGCCTGTTCGTCCAGCAGGAGAGGCACTTCCCAAATATCCTGTTGAAAGGAAAAGGCTCAGCTTGGCTCAAATTTGGAGTTTCTAAGACGTCAAATAGAGGGGAGATAAAGAGGTGAAGCTCCTGCCCTCGCAGAGAGGGTGTTTCTTGTGTTTTAGTATGGCTCAAGTGGGGGACTGACATTGGCTTTCTGTGTTTGCAGCCAGAGCTGATGGGAAAACGCAGCTCCCCTCCCGTGGACGTCCTTCTCGGCCTTTTCTTTTTGTGTAAGGGCTTTTGTCTTTGTGTCTTTGCTTTCTCTGTAAAGGAAATGGAATAAAAGTTCAAATGGGCTCGTCTCTGGCTGCTCAGCTGTTTTTGTAGCTTCCTTGGTTGGGTTGGTGGGTTTTGGTGTTAAATCTCGGGGTTTTGGTGCTCGTGTGGACAAAGGAACAGCAAAATGGGATTATTTGGGTTCTTTGGCTTTTGCAGCCACGAAAACTGAGCTGGGACTCCTCCAGGAGCTGGTCTGAACATGCAAAACGTTGTGATGTGTGAATTTTGGGTGGATTTCTGCTTTCCTGGTAGTTTTCTGCTCCTCTGTGGCAAAGGTTTGTCAGCAGGGAGTGGTCTGAGCTGGGGGATGTTCTGTGCGAGCATCACTGAGGGGATCCTGAGGCAACACTGACAAGGATGGGAACAGGTTTTCCAGCTCCTCGGCTGTTTGGGGGAGTCCTGGCAGGTTCCAGGAGGCAAAGCAAGCCCAAAGCTTCCATTTATTGCCCTGACAAGATCCGGGTGGGACGGGCTAAGAAGGGGAAGGTTCTTGAGGAAAAGGTGTCCCTGTGCTTTGGCACTGCCAAGGAAATTCCCTCGGAGGGTCTCTCTGACACTCTGGGAGGGGAAAGTTTCAGAGGAGCAACCAAGAACACACAGCTGACCAAGGAGAAATCTATATTTATTACCCAACATTCCAGCACAAAGAAACTCTCCTTAAAGTGCCTTTTTTTTTGGTTTCTAAAATGAGCAACTTGTACCGAGGCTGCTCCCGTGTCCTTCTCACGCCGGGTTTGCTTCGCAGCAGGTCTTGAAAAGGAGAACCTTTGACATTCCAGAGCCTTTGAGCAGGGAAAAGATTCCTGGGAATCCCCCACATCAATCCAACTGCCCCAGGGAGCTCCCAGCAGGTGGTGGGGAGTGCAGGCAAGTGGTGGTGGCAGCAGCTCAGGCTTCTGGTCACGCTCGGGGTGTCATCTCTGCCCTTCCCAGAGGGTTCTCGGGGCTCGTGGGGGGAGTGGCTGTGGAGGGGAGGGGGCTGTGAGGGTCGTGCTGGCAGCTCTTGGGGGGCAGTTCCAGGGTGGCAGCGGGGCGGCCGAGCACGGGGTGGGGAGCAGGACGGGCTGGTTCCACCGGGGGGTTAGTCCTGCTGGACCCGGAACGTCTCGTAGTCCTCTGGGATGGTGTCTGAGGAGGGGCACAGGAACAGACAGAGGTTAGGGAAGCAGAATCAGCTCCAGGGGGTGTCCCAAGGTGTCCTGGGAGCAATGAAGGGCTGGGAGGCCGAGTGGCCCCCGGGGCTGAGTGGCCTCAGAACCCACCGTTGCAGCGGTAGCGCAGGTTGGACCAGATGATGTTCTCCTGGGAGAAGCAGAAGACTCCGAGGCGCCCTCCCCTCATGGTGGTGTCCAGGACAACCCCAGTGTCTGCCACCACCTCGGGGCCTTCATAGAAACGAGCTCTGGGGGAGAACAGGGCTGTGAACAGGGGGCCTCTCGGGGCAACGTGGCTGCCCCTGGGAGGTGTCCCTGCCCAGGGCAGGGCCTGGAATGGGATGAGCTTTCAGGAAACCGTTCTGGAATTCCATGAGTTGTCCTTGGGCAGACACTGCCCCTCCTCGAGGTGCTGCTTTGGTGTCAAAGCTCAGCAAGGCAAGGCCAGGCCAGGCAAGGCCAGACAAGACAAGGCAAGGCAAGGCCAGGCAAGGCAAGGCCAGGCAAGGCAAGACCAGACAAGACAAGGCCAGACAAGACAAGACAAGGCAAGGCAAGGCAAGGCAAGGCAAGGCAAGACCAGACAAGACAAGGCCAGACAAGACAAGGCCAGACAAGACAAGGCAAGGCAAGGCAAGGCAAGGCCAGGCCAGGCCCTCACCTGATGTAGCCGACCTGCGGCCGGTGCTGCAGGAACCAGCGATAGGATGTCTTGTCCTTCCAGCCCGAATTCCGAGGGTCTTTCCAGAGCAGTTTCACCTGGTCCGTGGTGTCTCCCGTGTGCCAGAGCGAGTTCCGCAGATACTCCCCAGGGCCTGTCTTGGACTTCACTGCCTGGGGTGGGGAAGGGAGGGCTGAGGGTTGGACAAAGCCCTGAGCTGCCGATCCCGCCGTGGGAGAGACAAAAATCCCACCAGGCATTGTTCTCCCGTGGTTTCTTTACCTTCAGTTGGATCCCAGGCTCGGCCACTGCTCGGAAGGGGTTTGCCTGCCAGTAGGTCTGTTCCATCTGCTTCCACATGACCACGTAGAAGCTGGAGCTGTCCTGGTACCCGAAGATGAACCCGGCGTAGTCGTCGTCCGTGGCCGTGTTGACGTGGAAGGTGCCCTCGAAGTCCACGCCGTTGAAGGCCGTGTAACCTGGCAGTGGCAGGGAGCAGACACGCTGGATCCCAAGGCAAAAGGATGATCCAAGGGGGTTTTTGTGTGTGGATTCAGATCAGGGGGTGGATTCTGCTCAGGGTAACCTGAGGGTTTCTCTGCTGCACAAAGTGTTTCCCTGGGGTCGTTAAGTGGTGGCTGAAACACTTGTCAAAGCTGCACTGAGGGATCATTTTCCAACAGGACAGAGGGAATTCCTCACCTACAGCCAGGCCAGGGTCGCTGTTCATGGTCTGGACGATCTCCATGCCCTGAGGAACAGGAATGTTGAGTCCTCAGTGCAGTTCCAAATGTACCAACCTCCCTTCTGGGATTCGGGAATGGTTGGATGTCACCACAACACCTCCTAAGGAAAACTGGAGCGCCCTCCTACCTGGTTGAGGACGATCCAGTTGGGGTCAATCTGTGCATCCCCCTCGGGGTCCAGCACCACGGTCTGGAAGGCCCTGAAGTCTGTCAGGGTCACCTCGGCGTTCTCGGGGCACACGTCGATCCTGTCGATCACCATGTCCCTGTCGAAGTCATCCTCGCACAGGTTCCCCACACCGTCCCCTGGGGGCACAGGAGGGGCAGGAACCAGCTTTCCAGGGGTCCTCCTGCCCCTCACACCCGGGTTTGCTCAGCCCTGGAGGGGCAGCACGAGGAGCTTCAGAGAGCTGGGATGTTCTGAGGTGGTTGTGGAGAAACCCGGAGGTTTCTCCTGCTGGTGGGGAAGGTGCAAATGGAGAAACCCCTCAGATCAGACACCTCTGGAAGAGAACCTTTCCCAAACCTCATCCTGATGTCAGGGCTGTGGAATCTGAGACTGTCACAGGCCTGGCGGAGGGCAGAGGTCTGAATTGCACCAGGAGAACCCCCAAGCAGATCTCACATGGATCCATTCCCTTACCATCCGAGTCCTCCTGGCCGGGGTTGGGGACAAGCCTGCAGTTGTCGGGGCCTGGGGGTTTCACATCTGGGATTCCATCATCATCATCATCCTCGTCACACTCGTCTCCCAGCCCGTCGTTGTCCGTGTCCACCTGGGAGCTGTTGGGCACTGTGGGGCAGTTATCCCGGGAATCCTGGTGGCCATCCCCATCACTGGTGGGCAACAAGGACAGGGAAGGGTCACCCACTGCCAGGGGCTTGGAGACAAGCATGGGCAACCCTCCCAGGAGCTGGAGCAGCAGGACTTGCTGGGTTTAGCTTTAAGAAGCCTTGAAATATCAATTACTCCAAAAACCAGGTCAGAAATATTCCTGCTGGAGGATGTGGACAACGTGGGGAGTGGTCCATACTTCCACTGGTCTGAAGAAATTCCACCTCTCCCACCCTCCATCTTCTCATCAGACTGTCAGAGCCTTTTTCTTCCTTCACCCCCAGGATTTTGTGCAAACAAGTGTCACTTTTGCAGCCAGGTCTCACCTGTCCTGGTTGGTGTCACAGACATCTCCCACTAGGTCGTGGTCGGTATCTTTCTGGTAAGATAAAGGAAGAATAATTGAAATATTCCATGGATCAAGAGGAGGAAGAAGCAAGAAAGAGAGCAGAGACAGAGCTGACAAGGGGGGCAGAGTTTCTGCCCTGAGGAATTCCAGCAGTGCTGGGGCTGAACTCGGATGAACAGGAAAGGAAAGGAGAGCCCAGAGGGTAAAACCTCCTCTCTGACCAACATCTGAGCTCGAGGGGGTGTCTTTGTGCTGCAGGATGGCAGCCAAAAGTTGCCAGCAGTGCTCTGGGTGAGTTCCCAGGAGGGCAGAGCTTGGCAGGTGACACAGGCACGGTGTGAGGGAGAAGAATGAACCCCAAAGACCAAAACTGGGAAGGTTCCTTACCTGGTCTGGGTTGCTGAGGGTTGGGCAGCTGTCACAGGCATCTCCTACACCATCCCCATCCCCATCCCTCTGGTCAGGGTTAGGAACTCTCTTGCAGTTGTCCACTGTGTTTTTGATCCCTGGGGAAAAGGCAGAGGGGACCCATCAAGGCAACGAGGCAAAAATCCAGCACGGGGGAACTTGGATAATAAAGCAACAATTTCAGGGTTTGTGACCACTCTGCTCTAAGTGACACCCAAGCAGCTGTGGGGGATGGAGGGATCAGCAGGTCCTGAACCACCCCCAGCCTGTCCCACACGGGATGTCTGAGCACCAGGAACAGCACAGGGAACAAGAGGCCCTGGCACAGGTTGGGCAGAGAAGCTGTGGCTGCCCCTGGATCCCTGGGAGTGTCCAAGGCCAGGTTGGAGCACCCTGGGCTAGTGGGAGGTGTCCCTGCCCATGGCAGGGGTGGCACTGCACCCAAGGTGTTTGATGCCCTGGGTGAGGAGCTGCTCCCAGCCCAGCAGGGACTGAACCCAAGGTGTTCACTGGGTGAGGAGCTGCTCCCAGCCCAGCAGGGACTGAACCCAAGGTGTTCAATGCCCTGGGTGAGGAGCTGCTCCCAGCCCAGCAGGGACTGAACCCAAGGTGTTCACTGGGTGAGGAGCTGCTCCCAGCCCAGCAGGGACTGAACCCAAGGTGTTCAATGCCCTGGGTGAGGAGCTGCTCCCAGCCCAGCAGAGCTGCCCCAGCCCCTCTCACCGTCTCCATCCATGTCGTCGTCGCACTCGTCGCCCTTCCCGTCACCATCGATGTCCTTCTGGTCGTTGTTCCTCACCAGGCGACAGTTGTCACAGGCGTCCCCAAAGTTGTCCTTGTCGGCGTTGCGCTGGTCGGCGTTGCGCGTGTACACGCAGTTGTCCTGTGGGGAGGGGACACCGAGGGGCTGAGCTGTGCCCTCAGCTGTGCCCTGGCCTGCCCGCTGCCTGCTCAGGGGATAACCAGCATGGCCTGGCCCAGGGATGTGGTGGGAGAATCCCCAGTTCTCAGACTCCTGAGAAGTTCTCAGTTCTCAGACTCCTGACATCCTTTGGTGTCGGGATGTTCTCTCCTCTCTGCGTGTTTTTAGAGGCTTCAGAATCACAGAATATCCCCCAGGGACACCCCAACAATCCCACCCTGTCCCTGTCCCGTTGTCCAAACCCTCCTGCAGCTCTGGCAGCCTCGGGGCTGTGCCCACTGCTCTGGGGAGCCTGGTCAGTGCCCACCACCCTCTGGGGGAAGAACCTTTCCCTGGGATCCATCCCAACATGGCACAACTCCAGCCATTCCCTGGGTGCTGTCCCTGGTCCCCACAGAGCAGAGAACACCCAGATTAAAAGCAAAAGGTCACCCTGTGACCTGGGCCTTCTCTAAATTCACATTCAAGGTGCTGCTGCTTTGCAGGACCTCTGGGTGCCTTTAGGCGTGGCAGAGCTCAAGCACCAGAACTCAAACCTCAGCGTTTGCTATCCCATCTCCATCGGCATCATCATCACAAGCATCTCCAATTCCATCCCTGTCTGCATCCTCCTGCCCGGAGTTGGGGACAGTCACGCAGTTATCCTGGAAGGAGAGCACAAAGGGCCTTGCTGGCAAGCTGGAAATGTCACCCTGAGTCCCAAAGGTGTCCCCAGGGCCCTCAGGACTCCCAGGTGAGCTGGGGAACGCCCTCACCTTGCGGCATTTCTTGTCGGAGCAGCGCTGCTTCTCGTCGGGGACGCCGTCGATGTCCGTGTCCTTCCCACACACGTAGCCATTCCCTGCCCAGCCCACGAGGCACTGCAAGGCAGCACACACACACCACGGGGCTGAGCTGAGGCCCCTGATGGCCACGGCCCTCCAAATGGAAGGTTTTATATGGAAACTGGCACATAATGTCATAAATCCGGGTGTAAAATGCTCTATATGGCCTGGAAGAGGCATTTCTGGTGCAAACAGCCTCTAAAAGAGCTCAGATCCAGGGCTGGTTCCTGGCACTCTAAAGAAGGGGCAGCAGCAGAACTCGGCTCTGAGGTTGCTGAACGGGGCTTGTCCCTGCTCAGCTCTGGGGAATGTTCCATGAATGACAAATTTGCAGCCCTTGGGGCAAACCCAAACCCCCAAACAACCAGGAGTGGGTCTGAGGTGCCAGGAGCACTCCTGCTCTCCAGGGAGCACTGGAAGAGCTGTGGCTGCAGCTCAGGTGCTTGGGAAGGGCTGGGATGTTTTGGGAAGGCAGGTTCTCCAGGAGAGGGCAGTGGCAGACCCTGGAGAGCGAGCACAGGGTGAGGGAAAAGGGAGGGGCAGACCCCGGTCAGAGGGAGGGCTGGGAACACACCCCAGTCTCAGGGGGTTGGGACCAGACCCCAGTTGAGGTAGGGTTGGACCCAACCCCAAATCTTGGGGGGTCAACCCAGACCTCAGTCACAGGATGGTGGGACCAGACTCAAATCTTGGGGGGGTCGGACCAGACCTCAATCACAAGAGAGTGGGACCAGATCCCAGTTGTAGTAGGGTTAGATCTGACCCCAAATCTTGGGGGGGTTGAACCAGACCTCAGTCACAGGATGGTGGGACCAGACCCCAATCTTGGGGACATTGGACAAGACCCCCAATCTCAGGAGGGTGGAACCAGACCCCAGTTGTGGCAGGGTTGGACCCAACCCCAAATCTTGGGAGGTCGGACCAGACCTCAGTCACAGGATGGGGGGACCAGACCCCAATCTTGGGGGGAGTTGGGATCAGTCCCCAGTCTCGGGGGTCAGCCCAGGCCCCAGGCTGGGGGCTGAGCCCTCACCTGGCAGGACAGGGACCCGTCCCTCTCCACGATGCACTCGGCCTTCTCGTGGCAGGGGCTGATCTCCCCGTTGGGGCACCGTCGCACCGCCTGGCTCCGGCACCCGCTCACCTGGTCGCCCACAAAGCCAGGCTTACAGGCCCCACATTTGTAGGATCCCTGCAGGGAAGAGCAACGAGGAGTTAACTCTAACACGAGTCCCATCAAACCTCTGCTGTGCCCCTTCCTCAGCCCCTGGGAACAGAGGCCCCGAAGCCTGGGAAGGGAGATCCATGAGGGTCTCCACTAATGTCATAGAATCAGGGAATCCCAGAATGGTTTGGGTGGGAAGGGACCTTAATCCCATCCAGTGCCACCCCCTGCCATGGGCAGGGACACCTTTCCACTATCCCAGGTTGCTCCAACCTGGTCTTGGACACTTCCAGGGATGGAGCATCCTCTGGGAAATCCATTTCAGGGCCTCCCCACCCTCCCAGCCAGGAATTCCTTCCCAGTATCCCATCTGGCAGTGGGAAGCCATTCCCTGTGTCCTGTCCCTCCATCCCCAAGTCCCTCTCCAGCTCTCCTGGAGCCCCTTTAGGCTCTGGAAAGGTCTCTGAGGTCTCCCTGGATCCTTCCCTTCTCCAGGTGACCCCCCAGCTCTCCCAGGGCAGAGGAGCTCCAGCCCTGGAGCAGCTCCGTGGCCCAGGGGGATTTACCCGCGTGTTGATGCAGATGGAGTTTGGGACACAGTTCCTGGCAGCCCCCGTCTCACACTCGTTGATGTCTGTGCACACCTGCCCAGGAGGAACCAAACACACGTTAACTTCACCCTCCACCAGCAGATCCCCCAGTTTGGGCATCAGCAGGTGCAGAAGCAAAGCCCTGGCACACCTTACTAGCCCAGGGCTAGTAAGTTTTCCCCCTGACAAGCTTGAGGCAGATCCCAGCGATGCTCCTGACCTTGCCCCTCTCCAGAGATTTCAGCCTGGGGGAAACCACTTAACTCTGAGAGGCTCCTTTCTGTGGAAGGACAGAAGGGAGCCCACGGAGCAGGAGGGTCCGTGGCTGTGTCCTGGGACTGAGCAGCAGCTCCAAATAACCCACCCCACATGCACCCCCGAGTGGGGCAGTGTGTTCCTCCAGAGCACACCGAGCCCAGGCTGTTGGGGGTTTGACTTCAATCTGTCTGGAGCTGTCAGGGAAGCTGGGAGGGGGTGGCAGGAGCTGCAGGAACTCTTCTGTGTCCTAGCAGGAAGGATTCCCCACAGAATGTTCTGTCCAGCCTCACGTGAGGTCTTGGAGTGCAGGTGGCTGTGGGGATGAGGTGTCAGGACATCCTGGGCATGTCCCTCCTCTCCCTGCATCCACCTTCCCATCAATACATGGAACCATGGAATCACACACTGGATTGGGATGGAAGGGACCTTTAAAAGGCAGGGACACCTTCCACTAGCCCAGGTTGCTCAGAGCTCCATCCTTGGACAATTCCAGGGATGGGGCAGCCAGAGCTTCTCTGGGAATTCCATTCCAGGACCTCCCCACCCTCCCAGGGACGAATCCCTTCCCTATGTAAGAACCATCACCTCGCCCTTCCCTCCCGTTTCTTTGAGACCTCTGAACGGCAGAGGGGGAGGCAGTGACCAACTTCTGAAGGACACAGAACACTTTCTGGCCCTTACCTGTTTGTTGGCCCTGGCATAGGCCAGTCCCACCCCTTCCAGCAGCTGCCCGGTGTAGCCGGGCGGGCAGGGGTCGCAGCGGAAGCCGGGGCTGGTGTTAATGCACTGGACTTTCGGGAAGCAGGGGTTTGCATTGCACTGAAACAAGAGAGAGGAGGGGCAGCACTGTGAGGAGGCCATGGGATGCTCCAAAGCTGGGCCAGGCCCACCTGGTGGCCTCGGAGCTCCAAAAGGGGAGGCAAAAAGGCACAGAAGCTCGCGGCGTTCCTCGCCCGTGGCAAACGCGGCTTGCCCGGCTCGGGATTGCCCCAGGATGTGCAGAGAAGTCACACAAAGCAACCCTCAGGACTGATCCTTCTTAGGTGGCATCAGCTGCCCAGGCAGGGGCTGGCCTGGCTTCACACTTTCCTTCCTGGGATGCTCTGAGCCCAGAGAACTGGACAATTCCTCACACTGGGGAGGTATTTCGGGGGAGTTTCAGCTCCTGGAGGAATCGCAAGACCTGTCCTTTTAAGCACACGACAAACCTGGCACACTCCAAGACAGCTGTTTGTTGACCACTCTGGGGTGCCACTGTCTTTCCAGAATTGCTGGGAAGGCTTTATTTGCTCCAACACTTCAGTATTTTCCCCTGAATTTCCCTCTCTGTACTGGCAGATGCACCACATGAATACAGTGGTTGCCAGATTTTGGACTAACAGATTACTTTCAATCCCAAAAGCTCTCCTTGACCCTCCAGCAGGTTTTTTAATTGCAATGCAATAGAGATGTGCTTGGTGGAATAATCAAGGAGCTGAGGAATATGGTTTGGGAACCACAGAAGTCTTCTGGACACACAGAACTAATGTAAAAAGAGTAGAGCTTTGCATACACACAGAGCCTAAACTTGATGGAATGCCACAATTCCTAAAAACCCACACGGCATCTGCCCAGCAAGGTTTGATTTAAGGGCAGAAATAAAGCAATCCGAGCAGCATGGGGAGATTTCCTGTTTAAAGGACTCTTTGGGAAGGATCTGATTCTATTCCACACATCATAAATCTCCTCTCTAACAACCCCTCAGCTCAGAGGATTGTGAGGCCACAGGAGACTGTCCTGGGCTTCCAAACTCACCCTCCTGAGTGACACAACCCAAAGGATTCATTTTGTTTGACCCTCTCTATCCTTTAGAAAGAAATCCCAAGCTGGATTTGCTACAAACCCCCTCAAGGCAGAGCTTGGGGAGGGTGAGACCCACAACCCCTTCCAGCCAAAGGATATTTCCATGGAATTCCAGCCTCTGGAGGGACCGGGAGCCTTTCCCCTTGGAAACCATGACCCAAAGCTGTGACACCCCAGGGAAATGGAGTTGTTGAGTAACTCCCAGGGTGTTTTTACCTCGTTGATGTCTGTGCAGTGGGTCCCGTTGCCGGAGTACCCCGCGGGGCAGGGCCCGCAGCGGAAGCCGGTGCCGGTCTCGGTGCAGGGCACCCCCGGGAAACAGGGGTTTGGGAGGCACCTGTTGAACTGTGTCACCGTGATCACCGGCCCTGTCACCTCGGTGTTCATCCCTGGGGGACAAGAGGAGTGGTGAGGGCACAGCTGGCCCTGCCAGAGGCATCCCCAAGGCGTCCCAGTGCTCCCCACACGGGATATCCCTCCCCGTCCTTCCCCGGGATGAGCAGATGGAGCTCTGCTCTGTAAAGAGGGAAAGATCATGGGATTGTGGTTCAGGTTGGAGGGGACCCTAAAGATCCTCAGCCGACAGATTTCTGAGCTGAGCAGATGAAAAATAAACAAGGAACCACAGAAGTCACAGAACTGTGGGATGGTTTGGGTTGGAAGGACCTTAAAATGATCTCATCCCACCCCCTGCCCTGGGAAGGGACACCTTCCACTGTCCCCGGTTGCTCCAAGCCCTGTCCAGCCTGGCCTTGGACACTCCCAAGTCGTGGCTCTGGCTGTGCCTCTCTCCTGTTGGTGCAGCACTTTGGGTTCCCCAGAAATGGGTTCTCTGCTGGCTCCTCCACCCCTGCCCCTCCGTGGGGCTCTGGGCTCAGCCAGTTGGGTTAGGGTTAGCCATTAGGGCTAACCCTAACCCTACAGCAGCACCCCCAGAGCCCTAAATTTGGGGAATGCTGGGCTGGCAGCCCAAGTGCTGCTGGAGGAGGCACGTCAGGCAGGTTTGCAGCAGGAACACACACAGAGCAGGCTTTGATGTGCCCCAGGACACGCTCCCTGTTCTCTGCACAGGGCTGGGAATCCTCCCCTCAGCCTGTCACCTGGACAAGCAGCACTTCCAGGCTGGGAATGGGAATTCCAATCCATGGGAAAGGCTGCTGCTGCTGTTCAGCAGCACTCAGAGCACACCCAGCCTGTCCCACAGCAGCTGCCCTGCAAGGCTTGGGCCAAATGACAGCTTTGTGTCCTCCTCCTCATCCTCAGGTTTGGGACCTGACCCCCAGCACGAGGAGACAAAGCTGGAGAGGATGGAGACCCTCACTCCTTCAAGGCTCTGAATGAACTCCCCCAGAAGCCTGAACTGTCACCATCTCCCCCACCCACGGGGACAAGGACACTTTTTGCTCCTGTTTTCTCCAACTTCAAAAGCTCAACATCAGAAAACTGAAATAAAACGACACAAAACTCTCTGCCAGCAGCAAAATCCTCACTAAAAAAAGACAAGATCTCCCCTCTCCATGCTTCTCTTTCTGAGGAATAAGAGACAAGCCCCCAAGTGCTGTGAGTGATGTTACTCAGGGCTCAAATCCTGCAGGAAGGAGCACAGGAGGACACACAGAAAGCAGAACAGGGAGGGAGGAAGGCAGAAATCAAGTAACAGAGAGAAAGTTCAGGACAGTTTTATGAGGAAATTATTAAAGCAATTGCAGGGGATGAATGTGTTTCTGTCCTGCAGGTCCCAGAAGCTTTGCTTAATCTCTTTTCCAGCAGAAGCACAATCCCTCCAAAGGCAGGAATGGCTCTTGCTCCACCCTCTGTGTTCCAAATAATGGAGCATCTCCAAGACCTGAGCTTTCTGCAAGCTCTGAGCCCCAGCCCAGGAAAACACATTTCCTGGGGAGCAGAGGGCAAGAGTTAAATGGGAAAATTGATGATGCCCTTTCCTGAATTCCCTGTAAACAACCTCCCTGCCTGGGTGGTGGCAGCACTGGGATGCAAGGAATAGCAGGGCAGGGCCTCTTGGGGGGGATGTTCTCTTCCACTCATGGCTCAGGAGAAGGCAGATCCATGCCAGGGCAGCAGGGAAAAGGGAGGATTCTGCCCCTCTGCCCCCTCAGGTGAGACCCCACCTGGGTAATTCCATCCAGCTCAGGGGTCTCCAGCACAGGATGGAGCTGCTGGAGAGAGCCTGGAGGCACCGAGGGGATAAAAGGGATGGAGCAGCTCTGCTGGGAGGAAAGGCTGGGAGAATTGGGATTGTTCAGCCTGGAGAAGCTTCGGGGCCACCTAATTGTGGCCTTCCAGGAGCTGGAGGGGCTGACAAGGAACATCTACAAGAGTGCCAGGACACAGGGGATGGCTTTGCTCTGCCAGAGGGCAGGGATGGATGGGATATGGGAAGGAATTCTTGGCTGGGAGGGTGGGCAGGCCCTGGCACAGGATGCCCAGAGAAGCTGTGGCTGCCCCTGGATCCCTGGGAGTGTCCAAGGGCAGGTTGGAGCACCCTGGGCTGGTGGAAGGTGTCCCTGCCCATGGCAGGGGGTTCAAACAAGGCGATTTTTAATGCCCTCCCACCCAAAGCACTCCCTGATCCCCTGAATGCTGGGGGTTTGGAGCTGCTTCTGCCAAGGGCTCGTGGCCTCAGCTGCCCCTGAGCTGGGAGAGCTGCAGGGAGCACCAGTCCCTGTGTGCACAGCATTGTGGGGAATACAAACAGCATCCAGACACAGAATTCTCCCTGGGACACTCGGGGTCACTGTGACTCCAGCTGTTTCCTGTGGGGAGGTGGCCACAGCTGGTATTTTACAACTTGTTTGGGCACAGAGGCATGAAGGGGTTGGAGGAGGCAGCTGAAGCCAGGACCCAGCTCAGTCACTCACCACAGGCATCACACTCCATGACTGTATTCTTCAGGAATGTTATCTCCTTGATCTGGAGGAAAACAAGAAGCACCACTTAGCCAAAGGCTGGGCTTTGCTCCCACGCAAGCCAAGAGCCCCAGTGGCAGCAAACAGGGTGTCTGAGGCTGCACAGCACCCATAAACACATCCCTCTTGCTCCAAAGGTGCTGCTGCCCTCTCTGCGAGCTGGGCTGCTGTGTGGCCCTGGGAACTCACTCCCTGGGTGGTGTTTCCACACTTGATAACACTGTTCTATCACAGGGGCAGGAAAACACTTGACTCGAGTAAACAGAAACAAGTGTCTCAGAGAAAGAGAAATAAATCTGTGTTCTCTGCTCTGTAGGGTGCTGAGCCAGCAGTTCTGGAGAGTAAAGGCAGGAGGAGGTTCCCATGAAAGCCACTCCTGCATATCTGTGAACAACCTCTGGCACTGCTTGGGCCATTCTTTGGTCCTCATGCCATGAGGAAATTCCCTCCAGGCCTCCTCTCATCTCCCCTGGGCTCCTACTGAACATATTTCTACCTGGAGCTGTGTCAGGGCAGGGTCAGGGTGGATCTCAGAGGGTGGTGGGCCCTGAACAGGCTCCCCGAGGCTGCCAGAGCTCCAGGAGCATTTGGACAACACTCTGAGGGACAGGGTGGGGTTGCTGGGGTGTCCTGAGTTGGACTGGGTGATCCTTGGGGATCCCTCTGTGCTTCCTTCAGCACCAGGATCTTCTGCCACATGGGCAGAGTGAACAGGTTGTTCCTTTGGTGAGGAGGGAACAGGGGACAGGCTCAAGTCCCAGTGTCAGTCTCCAGCTGGGACTCTCCAGCACCTCAGACAGCAATCCCAGCAGAATCCCTCCCTGAAAACCCTTCCTGATGCTCAGGACCAGCTTTTCCCTCCTGGGAACTTGGTGTTTCCACAACCTTTGACAAAAGCTTCTCTCTGCAGCTCCCAGGTTTAGGAGAAGCTTCCATGCTCTGTTTGATTCTCTTCCCTCTGACACATCCTGAGGTCATGGAATAATTCATGCAGGGACAGACCTAACCCAGATCCCCAGCTCTGCCACTGGAGGTGGGTGACAGAGAGCAGAGCAGGGAACTCAGGGCACTGCCAGTGGACAGCAGTGGTTCTCCTGTGCCAAGGATCCTCCAGCCTTTCGCTCTGGAGGATTTTAGAATCCATTCCTGAAGCTCCCTCTGGATTCCCTCTGACCTGGCAGAACCACTCTGATTCTGGAGCGCCAACCTGACCTCCCATTGCTTTTATTGCACCCTCATTACCAACATCCCGAGATGCTGAATGAAGGAAAAGCAAGTTTTAGCAAATCTTCACACAGATTAAGAAGCTCTGACCTGCCACCTGATTTTTCCAGTTGCAAATGCAGATTTGCCTCCCAAGGAGGAGCTTTGGGATGGCGTTGTCGGGAAAAAGGCCACGGATTTAAAAGAAAAAAAATAATACAAAGCAAAAAGGTGGCAAGAGGGAAAGAACAAACAGAAAAGCTGGAAGGGAACGCTGGAAATCATTGCTGGAGGTGCCAGGAGCTGAGCCTGACCCGATTCCTCGTAAACAGTGGGTATTTATGCAGCAGCCTGGAATGTGAGAGGAGCTGAGGGCAGCAGATGTTTTTGTGGATTCAGGGCTGCCCAGTCTGTGCTGCCATTCCAGCTCCCTGGCACGGGAATCCCTCGGCTCCCCCAGGGAATACAGGCAGAATGGAACCTTCTTCTACCCTTGAAAGAGCTGACCAGGCAAACCACCATCTCCTCAGTAAAATGGGAAAAGAGCTCAGCACCCAAGAAGCTCCAAACTGCAGGAGCCAGCAAGGCTTAGGATTAAAACAACAAGAGGAAAGAGTGAATGCAGAGCTTGTTTAGACTCCATAGGACTTCCCTTTCCAGGCCCTAATGGGTGGCTGAAAGGTCTCTTCCATCTTCCAAGTTTGGACTCTCCACTGATTCCCTGAGCCCACAAAACCAAGGAAAAAGTGACTTGTTTTTCCAGTTAAATCCAGTGAAATCTCTGTGTGTGTGCCCCTGTTTAAAGGTTCTCTGCCCCTGTTTGCTGCGTTTCTGCAGACACAGCACTTGGAATTCAGTTTTTCCAAGGGGAGTTTTCAACTTAAATTTTTTTTTCACCTGAAGTTTTTCCAGCCTGAAGTTTCTCCAAACTTTATCTCAGGGAGACCACCCCGACCGTGGTTTGGAGACCCAATTCCAGAGCTCAGCAGGCAAGGCAGAGGATTCCAAGGGCTCTGTCCTGCAGGATATCAGGAATCAGGGCCCTTTCCCACCTACCTGCTGTTTCAGCAGCTCCCGAACCTCCGCCAGCACACGGTTGGTTTCTCTCATCTCTTCCAGCATTTCTGGCCCAACTTCACCTCCTGAAAAAGCCAAAGTGTTGGGAAAAGCACAGAAGAGCCCTCAGTTGTGTAAACCAACTGATATTAATAACTCAACTCTCAAGATAGAGAGTCCACACCAGTCTGGGACAGTTCCTAAAAGGAGTTTTGCTGCAATCAGGAGAGACTTGGATAATGGGTGGGATTTTGCTTTGATAATTTGACAATCAGCAGTGTCTGGGAGGGAAGGAGGGAAGGAGGGAAGGAGGGAAGGAAGGAGGGAGGGAACAGCCCTGGGAGCTGCTCCCCTGGCACGGGCCCTGCAGTTCACACTTGGGAAGGATTTGCTGCCAAAAGAAGCACATTAATAATTCCGTGCCGTGGAAGCTGCTGGGAAGGGGCTCCCCCAAAGCCAAACCTCTTGGCTGGGTCTCTCCCAGATGTGCTGCCATTTCCACTGGCTGTGCAAAAGGGGCACATCTGCTGCTGCCTCACCTGTTCTCAGTGGTGAGGCACTCAGGGGTTTCTGGCTGAAGGCGGGTTCTTTCCTTTCAAAGTGCCGGGTGGGATCTTTGGGATACAAAGACACAGGTGCTGATCCAGGAAATACTGCAACCCTGGGACACAGCATGGCCAGCACCTCACGGGGCACCCAGGGCACCTGCACGGGGCTGTGCCCCCCCAGCTGCTGCATCCCAGCCTTGCCAAGTCCTCTGAGACGGGTTTAAGGTCTAGTCTCGAGCTCAAGAATGAATGGGTGGGCTGAGCTCATGGTTTCTGGAATGAGGGAATTCGTGAGAAAACTTGAAATGTAAAATAAAAAAACCCAATTGGGCACCAAGTTCAATGCAGGTTTTCTGCTGCAATCCCACTGTCCAGCTCCTCGTTGTCTGTGGGAATGTGCAGCCTCAGTTCTCTATTCTTTTCTAGCATTTCTCTATTTTGTTCTTGATTTATCAATCCTCTGACACAAATCACACCTTGCCTGCAGGGAAGGGGGAAACAGGGATATCTCCTGCAAACAGCTCTGTGTGCCCAGGGGAAATCAAGTGGAGTTTGGGCTCTGCATCCCTGAGCACAGAGGATTTTCCAGCTCCAAGGGCAGTTGTGAGCCCAGGCCACACATTTAATAAAATCCCTCATTCTCATGTGACAAAACGAGCCTGAAAACCTCGTGGGTCTTCCCTGCAAGGAACCAAAAGGACTTGGTGAATATTTGTAACCTCTCCAATAGTTTTTGGTTTGGGAACTGACTCGAAAGTGCCACAAACGTGTCATTCTTAGACAGAAAGAGGGAATTAAAGCGACGGTTCTTAATTTATTGAAAACAAGGGGTTTGCTCAGGATTTCTGACTTCAAACAGAGGGTTTGGCTCAGCCCTGCAGAAAAGGCTTCGGGCAGCTTCCGTTATTCCTGGGAAGAATTTTCCATCCCTAGTGGCAAGAGGGAATTTAAAATCACAGTTTGGGGGTTTCAAATGCAAATTCACCATAATGACTCCAGCGCTCCGGAGGGGTTTCCAAAGGAAATCTCTGCACTTGCACTTTGCCACTGCTGGGAATCCCTCTGCAGGGATTTGTGCTGTCCCCACCCCTGGATCTCTGGTACACTCGGGGTCTGATGGATCCCCCAGGTCCTCTGTGAGTGGAGAATTCCCCAAACAAACTGGAACTTCTGCTGGAGCTTCCCTGAGCTCCATGTGCACAAGAAAGGAGAATATCCAAGGATGCTGTGCCAGGACATTCTGTGTGATCTGGGTTTTTAACTGAAATCATGTGCAAAATGCAGATTCATGCAAAGTGTCCCTTGCAGGTCATGACAAAACCCAACAAAATTTCCAGGAGAAACATTTTTTCTTTTAAAAACGTCCCTGCTCAGGAGGGAAACTGAGGGAAAACCTGAGCATTTGCACAGTTAAAACCCCCAAATCCCTAAATATTGTGGCAGTGCTCCTTCCTCCTCACTGCCTTCTGCAACACATTCCAGAGAGCACCCAAGCCCAGAAAATTAAATGCCAGCACTTACCTATCCTTCTCTGCTGACATGAGGCCAAGGGACAGCAGAGGCAGAGCAGGAGAACGACGGCCAGAGGAGGGATCATGCTGGGCTCTGGGTGCAGGGTGGGTGCAGGAGCTGCTCCTGCAGTGCCTCCAGGAGCTGCAGGTTTGCCTCTGCTCCCCATTAGTGCCTGTGGTTTGCTATTTATGAAGCTGCATTCCTTCCTCTGAAGTTCCTACTCGGATGCTGGACGAGGGTGGACGTCATTCCTGGCTGCTCCTCCACAGAGAACGTTGCAAAAGTAAACAATATGAGAAACTCATCAGCAGAGGAGTTTAATTTATTTTTTTCTATTTTTTTTATTTTTTTTTTAAAGACCAGCTTGCACCGAAATAGGTCAGAAAATTCCAGAATTAAACGGATTCCTTTTGGGTTTTCCTCCTTCCTCATGGCCATGGGACAGACAGATGATTCACAGCAGGATCCCTCACAGATTTTCCTCCTGCCACTGCTCCCAAAAAGCATCTGGACTTCCCCAGAATTTCAGCAAAGGCTCTTCAGACTCCCCAAAGGCAGTTTCATCCCTCACACTTGGGGCAGAGCTATTGCCTCATGCTCCAGCTCCAGAGAGGAGCTCCCACATCCTATTTCAGAGGGATTGGGCAGATCCCTGGAGGTTGATGCCTCTTGCCCCTCTCCCAGCCCTGCCTAAAGCAAGGATGAAGTGCAGAGGTGATGGGAAGGAAGGGAAGGAAGGAAGGGAGGAAGGAAGGGAGGAAGGAAGGGAGGAAGGAAGGGAGGAAGGAAGGAAGGAAGGAAGGAAGGAAGGAAGGAAGGAAGGAAGGAAGGAAGGAAGGAAGGAAGGAAGGAAGGA
>JAWWMP010000082.1:1492474-1508456 GCA_035047865.1 Dendrocincla tyrannina
CCCTCAGCGCTCCGGGCCTGGCGCGCGCGGGGCCGCGGCCGCTCCGACCCGACCCGACCCGACCCCTCCTCTCCTCTCACCGAGCCCCGCCGGGCCCCGCCGGCCCCGGCACACCCGCAGCGCCGCCGCCCGCCGGATCCCCCCGCGTCCCTGGGTGTTTCTTTCTCTTCCGTGCGCGTGTGGGGTGGCGGTGGGGGGGGGGGGAGCGCGGCCTGGTGCGCGCGGCCGATCCCGCCGCTCGCGTAGCGCGGCCGGGCGGGCTCGCTGAGGGGAGGCCGCGGCGGGCGAAGAGGAGGAGGAGGAAGGAGGAGGAAGGAGGAAGGAGGAGGAACCGCCGCCATGAGTGTGGAGGCGTACGGCCCCAGCTCGCAGACCCTCACCTTCCTGGACACCGAGGAGGCCGAGCTGCTCGGCGCCGACACGCAGGGCTCCGAGTTCGAGTTCACCGACTTCACCCTCCCCAGCCAGACACAGACCCCGCCCGGGCCGGGCCAGGCAGGGCCGCAGCAAGGCCAAGGGCCCCCCGGTGCTGGGCAGGGCCCGCCGGGGCCGCTGGAAGCGCAGGTGAGAAGGGTCAGGGGGGAGCCCTGAGGGGGGCACGGGTGGGGATTGGGTCCCGGGATCTTCGTGGGGACCCCCGGGAGCCTCGTGGGGACCCCCGGGAGCCTCATATGGAGCCCAGGGAATCTCGTGGGGACCCCCGGGAGCCTCGTGGGGAGCCCAGGGAGTCTCGTGGAGACCCCCGGGAGCCTCATATGGAGCCCAGGGAATCTCGTGGGGAGCCCAGGGAATCTCGTGGGGACCCCCGGGAGCCTCATGCGGAGCGCCGGGATCCTCGTGGGGACCCCCAGGAGCCTCGTGGGGACCCCCGGGAGCCTCATATGGAGCCCAGGGAATCTCCTGGGGACCCCCGGGATCCTCGTGGGGAGCCCACGGGGGTCAGTCTCGTCCCCTCGCCCCCTTCCCGTGGCGATGCTCGTGTAAACCAACCACAAAAGCTCGGTGTTAATTCACGGGGGTTTTTTTGTGCTTTAAACCTGGGTTGTGGAAAGTTGAGCGCTGAGGGAGTTCGGCTTGGATTTTTTTCCCGTCCCCTGTGACCGAGCTACGGTTTTAATTCGATATTATTGTTGGGTTTATGCTCGTTTTCTTCTGGGGGGTTTTGTGGGAGGGAGAGTGGATTTTGGCCTGAGATTTAAGTTTTGGTTCGTCGTGACTTAAGAACGTTTCAGGGTGGGTATTTTATTTTTTCTTTATTGTAGTCTGATGGTGGTTGGTGTAAAAAAGTCAAATTACATTTATTTAACAATTCACAAAAGCGACAGCAGGGAGGGAATAACGATTGTATGCTCCAGAGAAGTGGTGCAAATGAAGATGCTGCCACTGCTGCTGCTTCTCTGTGCCTGTGGTGAAACCAACAAAACCACTCAAAAACTCTCCCAGACTTTTTAAAACCTCCCCCTTTTCTCCATTTTAAAGATCAGGGAATACTCAGTTTCCTTACAGACTCCCGTGGTCCCATTATTAACAATTAAATGCCTCCACATTGCCCACGTGTTAAGGGATGAGTTTAAAGAGGAGCTGAAAGTTTTAGGTAAGTTTTTATCCCAAACCAAACCTCGTGGAGCTGATTTTTTTTTACTTTTTTCGTACAAAACCTGCAGCATCAGGGGCTGGGAGTGGAGCAGACTGGCAGCAGAGCCAGCACTGAGGAGCCTCAGTTGGCAGGGCAGGACTGAAGGAGGTTTTCTCCTGTCCTGGGGGTTTATCCCGGGACAAACCGAGTCCCTTTTGTCACTGAAAGGGCTCGGTGACATCCTGGGTGGTGCCACAGGATGTGCTCAGGTCAGGGTGTTGATAAGGAAGAGACCCCGTGGGTTGTTGGTTTGTTTTCTTTTAGGTTTGGAAGAATTTCTCCAATTTGAGCATTGAGAGAGCAGAATTATTTAGTACAAGGAGGAAAATCGTGTCTGAGACATGAATTGCTTTTAAATTTTTAATCAAATCTTAGTTTTTAAAGCTTTTAATGGGTTGTGATCGCTCCAGAACTCACAGCAGAGAATATATGGCCAGAAAAAGGAGAAAAACCACCCCAAAATAAGCCTCCTAAGCGAAAAGGCCAGACAAGAGGATTATTAGTTGGTCTTTTTTTTGTCTAAACATGTTTGAAAAGCCTTTGAAGTCAAGAGCAAAAAAAGTAATAAAAGGTCTGGCGAGCACATTCAGGTGCTGGTTTGTCTGTAAGGTCTGAGCTGGCAGAGAGAAAGGGATTTTATGGGGTTTTCTTTAAATCATTGTATTGATGTTGCTCCAAACTCCTGTGGCCATCCTAGTCCTCATTTTGTCTTCAGAAATAAGGAATTTTGGGGAGGGTGTGGAGGGAGAATGGCCCTATTGCAACAAGGCCTCCCACAAGTGGAATAAGGCTGGTTCCCTCCTGAGCTGGAGTCAAACAAACCCCCTGGATCTGCTCAGACCTGCCCTCTCCGGGCCTCACCGCTGATAAGATCACAAAGGAGGAGGTTTCTTTAAAGGTTCTGGGCAAAATTGGGCTGCCTTCACCAAATCATTGGAGCTCCTTGTGCCTTTTGGCAGGGGGCACGTTCAAAAGGACCTTCCAAGGCCTCCAAAGTGATCACGTTTTGCTTAATTAACGATTATTGCTGTGATTATAATTAAAGCTAATTAAAGAAATATGTGAGGCTGATGAAGGTGTAAACTTGTGCTCTGCTGCTTCATGTTCTGGTGTCTTTTTAGTGTCCTGGTGTTTCAAAAAAAGAGCAGAGCAGGGCACCAAATTTTTTAGGGAAATGTGGTGGATTAATCTATAAAAACTTCTTTCCCAAAGTAGATTTATGAACACTTCAGGAGGATGTTAAAATGGATCAGTGTCCAGTTGACAAAAGATAAAGAGCAAGCATTCTCTGCTGGTTTTCCTTCAGAAAGCTCTATTGCCATTGTTGCCCTGTCATTAAATAGAAGAACCGATTTGCCTAAATATTTTAAGGTGAATTTAAAGGTTGCCCAGGGAAGCTGTGGCTGCCCCTGGATCCCTGAAGTGTCCAAGGCCAGGTTGGGGTGGTGGAAGATATCCCTGCCCGTGGCAGTGAGTGGGACTTGTTGATCTTTAAGTTCTTTCCAACCCAAACCATTCTGGAATCTGAGAATTCTCTGAAATTCTCTTTTCTGCCTTATTTTTCACAGCCAAGGCCTGTCCCAACAAGGCCCATGGTGTAGATGTGAGAACTAAGCTGGTGGAGTGGCTGAAGGGGACTGGAGCAGCCTTTAGGTTTTTGGTCTAGACCAAGGGGGCTGGATTTAATTTCCAGTCCTAACAAAGACTTTTTTGTCTTGGCAAAATGACTTCTTGTTGCTCAGGTCCCATCTGGAGGCTGAGCCCAGGGTGGGGTGGGGGCAGTGCTCTCACCAAGAGCCACTTCCTCCTTCTGAAAGGGAAAGCAAACCAGCCTTGCTGGGAGATTATCAGAACCTGCAGTAAATAGTTTAGAGCTTCACAGTAAACAATCTACAAACCACACCTTGGCTTAGCCAGACAAGTCCAAAAATGGGGCTTTTCCTTCAGTGTGAGGGGGGAAATGCCCTGAATTGGGGCCTTGTGGTGTGGAAATGCATCCCCAGCACTGGTGGGGCTGAGGGTTTGTTACCAGAGTCCTTTTCTAGCAAAATAGCTCCTTAAGTGCAATTAGTTTGCTTGTTCCAGCTTGAAATGCAGCACTTGAAAGTGGAAGTCCATGAAGTGGATCCAGGTGTGCTCACCTGGGGAGCAGCTCCTGGGGTGGGTGGGAATGGTCTGTGGGAATGGTCTGTGACTGCTGCTCTGGGCACTCACAGTGGGCAGGACAATCCTGCAGTGGGTTGGAGAGGACCTTAAAGCCCATCCAGTGCCACCCCTGGCACGGGCAGGGACACCTTCTGTGCTCCAGCCTGGCCTGGGACACTCCCAGGGCTGGGGCACCCACAGCTTCTCTGGGCAAAGAGCTGCATAACCTGCTTTACTCTCCTCCAACTCCATCCCCTGCTCTTGATTGTCCCCCAACCCCTATTTTAGAGCCCTGAAAGGATCAAGGAAGTGCCCAGGACCTCGTGGAGGGGGTGGTTTGGTGCTCACTGTGGAGCTGCTGAACTTGCTGTGCCAGAAGTTGCAGCCAACCCTTGGAAAACAGAGAAGTGCCCCCCTCCCTCCCTCCCTCCCTCACCCAGCAGTTGATGGTGCCAGATTTTTAATCCTGTGCACATAAACTGACATCACAGGAGGGGTTGGAACAATCACTTCCTCCTTGGGAGCCTGCCAGGGCCTCGGGCTTGCTGCTGGCTTTTCACAGGACAGGTGACATCAGTGACAGCAGTGACATCAGCCCTGCCCAGCCCAGGGCAGGAGCTCCCCAGGGGGACACCAGCACAGTCACCTCGTGCACAGCTCCAAGGAACTTGCAGTTGTTTCTTCATTTTCTGCCTTGAAAAGGCTAAAAAAGAGAGGAAGACCCAGGCTTTACAATTGTCTCACAGTTCAGGAGTCCAGTTTTTTATGAGCACCTAAAAAATGTGGTAGATTTGTCAGCTGATGTGTATAATAGTGAGTTGTGGCTCTGGGGAATAGAGAAATGCACCTGTTTGGGGACAGAAAAGTTTAGAATAGAAAAATGCAGCTGTTTTAGGCTCAAAAAAACCTGGTACTTGTGGCTCTGAGAAATGCAGATGAACTTCAGGCTTTGGGATTCCCCCATCAGTGATTAAGTTATTTCCTGTCTTATAAAATGGCACTATCAATTTGAAATGGATGGATCAATTTGGGTGGCTGTTTCTCCTCTAACCCCTGTGCAGATGCTGAGAGGGAGGATCTGCCTCCAGCACACTGAGGGCTCCTGCTGGGGCTGCTGTGGCACCTCCTTTACTGTGTTTTTATTCCCTTTGCCCATCCTATTGAAAGCCAGAGCTTGGAGATGCCATCAATAAAAAGGCAGACCATTTATCTGTGTTTTGGAAATGCCCCTCATTTCATTTGGAGATAATGAACCAGAGCTGAGCCCAGTCCCAGCTGCTGAGGGCAAATGTGAAGTGGCTCCTGCTTGGTTTTAAATTTAACTCTTGCAATTGGCTGTTAAATTTTAATGTGCAATATTGAAACTGCCCTGGCCTGGCACCTAAATTAGACTTCCAGAGAAGGCAGATAGTGTTTTGTTTTGTTTGGGAGTTGCAGCTTGAAAATGCTACAGCAACTGATTCTCTCAGATTTTTTTTGACTAAAGGTTTAGTGTTCTCAGAGTTTTCTGGCAGAGAAAGTTGCAGTTATCAGAACTTGCCTGAAATTTGAAGTGCAGGAGAGTTGTTAAAAGGCTGTTTTCATAGACAGAGGCCTTGAGGGATTTTTGGCCTCTCATTTAGAATTGTGGAGATAAAGCTTGTCTAACCAAATACTTTTAAAAACACTGGGAGGGGTTAATACACCAGATTTTGCTGTTACAGGGGAATCACCTCAGATGTGGTGTTAATCATTGCTGTCCCTGTGGTGATCCTTTTTCCCCTCAAAATTCACATGGATTATCATCTATTTATCCCTCCTCAGGCTTTGGTGGCATCTTGGCTGAACAAACCAAAGAATAAAGTGTGTGAACAAAGTCCTGGGGGGTGCTGAGCTGCTGCAGGTGTGGAATTAAACCAGGACACCTGGGAGGCACCCCCAAAATCCCAGGGACATGCACACCTCTTTGCTCCCTCCTGGTGCTAAATGTGCCAAAAAAGGAGTTATTTTTACCAGGGTGTGGGGAAGTTGCTGACACAGCACCAAATGGTGCAGAATTCCAGGGCCCTGGCACTGGTTTGTGGTCAACAACAGGTCCTGGACAAGAAAGATCCCCTTTTCAGGTGGATTCCTGAAATCAAAAAAGGAGGAAAAAACCCCAGTGTTTGATCCTGCTGGAATAGTTGAAATGGAATTTTTGTTATGTAAGACTGTGGAAAAATGTCACTGGAGGAAAACAATCTCCTTTTGTCAACTTTTTTCCCCACTTATCAGTTGGAGTTTAAATAATCCTGTGAAACAGGAGGTAATGGAGCAAGTATTGATTATGAGTTATGTAAGACTGTGGAAAAATGCAATCTGCAGCAAAGCAATCTCCTGGGGACTTTTTATCAGCTGGAGTTCAAATAATCCTGTAAAGCAGGAGCTCAGGAAGGAAATACCCATTCTATAAGGTGTGTTTTTCAGCTCCTGGCAGCATTTTGAGACTTTGCAAGGCCACCCAGGTTTTTGGTGGGAGGATTTAGGGCTGCCTTGCCTTGGCTCTGTGCTTTGGAGGCTGTTTGGGGGCAGAACTCAAAGCTCCCTCCTGGTTTCCAGGTGAATGGCCCCGATGGGATCCTGCAGAATGGAGCTGTGGATGAGAACGTGGCCAAAACCAGCCAGCTCCTGGCAGAGCTCAACTTTGAGGAGGATGAGGAGGACACCTACTACACCAAGGATCTCCCTGTGCATGCCTGCAGGTAAAACCAATCCAGAGGGCAGTTTGGGGGAGTGGAAGCAGGATTTGGGCATTTTGAGACAGCCCTCTGAGCTGCCACATCCCCTCCTGCTCAGCTCTGACCTCCCCAGGGATGGCAGGGCTGGGAATATTCAAACATTTCAGCCTCAGAACCAAAGCTTGGCTCGTGTTTGATGCTTTTCCCACCACTCCTATCCCCCAGTTTTCACTCACTTGCCCTTATTTTGTTGCTTTGCTGAGTGGTTTAGACCTTGTATTTGAATGTTGCTGCCAGCAAGCAGCCAATCACTCCTTCCTTTTTGATTTTTGGCCTCCAGTTACTGTGGCATCCATGACCCTGCCTGTGTGGTTTACTGCAACACCAGCAAGAAGTGGTTCTGTAACGGCCGTGGAAACACATCTGGCAGGTAAATGGTGACAGGAGGGAAATCACAGGGACAGTTTGGGGGTTGGTTTGAAGTGTTGGGGTGGCTGGGCTTGGTGATAAAACTAGGAACTTAAATGTGAAGAATTTTTAATGAATTTTTTATTTCATACTCATCTGCCTTAAAACACCCATGCACTAAGAAACCACTATAACTGTTGGATGGAAAGAGCAAGATCCTACCAATGTGTGCCACAAGAAACACATTTTATTTATGTCTTTTAATAGCTTTCACTTAGGCCTAACTGTTATTTCCCTGTTAATTGAGTGGAGTGCTTTGCTTTCAGCCACATTGTGAATCACCTGGTGAGAGCCAAGTGCAAAGAGGTGACTCTGCACAAGGATGGGCCTCTGGGGGAGACGGTGCTGGAATGTTACAACTGTGGCTGTCGCAACGTGTTCCTCCTCGGCTTCATCCCAGCCAAGGCAGACTCGGTGGTGGTTCTGCTCTGCAGGTGAGAGAAGGCCTTTGCTGCCCCAGCTCTGCCAGGCCACGCTGCAGAACCTCCTTTCTGAAGGGCAACACTTGCCTTCATTTTGGGCCAAAAGGCATTTTAGGCTCTGTTTTGCCACCCTTGTTCCTGCAGTGGGCGTGTAGACTTCATGAATGCAATAAAGGAATGTT
The DNA here is from genome assembly GCA_035047865.1 of Dendrocincla tyrannina. Lineage (NCBI taxonomy): Eukaryota > Metazoa > Chordata > Aves > Passeriformes > Dendrocolaptidae > Dendrocincla > Dendrocincla tyrannina. The sequence continues at coordinate 1,500,024 of JAWWMP010000082.1, forward strand.
GTGTTGTGCTGGGTAAATCTGTTGGGTTTATAGAAAAGTCTTTCTCCCAAAGGAAGGGTTCCTTAATGGCAGAAAGGGGTTTTCCCCCTTCTTTACCTGAGACTTCTCAGCTTTGGGATCAGTTTAGGAAGTTGCTCTGGAGGAACCCTGGAGTGGTGACTTACACAGGGGGTTTTTCTCCCAGCTCCTGAAGTCATTTAAGAAAACAGTGAATCAGAAGTTGTTCTGTGAGAGGTGCCATCAGAAATCAGGGGTTTATGGTTGTATTTTAATTCAGTGCTGTCACTTACCTTGTATTTGAGAGCAGGAAGTGTGTTTCTATGGAATGAGCCCCACAGCAGGTGGGAAGTGAGCCCATTTTCTGACCTGTGTGTGTAACCTCTCTGAGGTGTCACATTTAACATTTTACATGCAGACATTTTCAGTTCTAGCAACACCCAGCCAGTACTTCCTACAGCACTGCCCCTTCCCAGTGCTGAAATAACAAATGCAACAACTAAAAAGCCAGTTTTCCCATCAGCCAAGGGTTGCTTTGCTTTTTCCTTTCCCTGCTAACTGAGCTATTTGAGCTGTTTCAGTTTTACAGCTGAACCTGGTTTTCCTCTTCACACAAGCCTTTCCCTTGCACGTGTCTAATGAATAATCTTCTCCATCTTTTGGTTGTGCAGGCAGCCCTGTGCCAGCCAGAGCAGCCTGAAGGATATCAACTGGGACAGTTCCCAGTGGCAGCCCCTCATCCAGGATCGTTGCTTCCTCTCCTGGCTGGTGAAGATCCCCTCGGAGCAGGAGCAGCTCAGGGCACGGCAGATCACAGCCCAGCAGATCAACAAGCTGGAGGAGCTCTGGAAGGTGCCTGCTGCCCTTCACACACTGCTCACCTGTCACCAGAGGGCTAATTCTGGGCTGGTGGGAAGGAAGGGAAAGATTTTAGCAGCTGTGGGAGGCAGGGAAGTGCTTAAATGGACCAGCAGTGCAGGTGGGAATTGGCAAAGGGTTCAGGGAGTTGGTCAGAGTGGGAAAACATCACCCTTAGGTTCTTCAGCCATCTGAAAACACAGCTTGCTTTCCCCATATCCCCACATTTCTGCTTTAGGTGTGAACCTGCTGGACTGTGAATCCATCCAGTTATTTTTGAGAGGTTTTTCCCTTTAGAGCAGAACAAACCTGGCTGGATTTAACCATGACTTGTAGTGCCTTGGTGTGGCTCTGAAGGTGGTTACACCTTGGTTTAACTCCCTGCAGTACCAAGACGTGCTATTATGAGTCCTTTTTTATGCTTTAAACTTTGAATCAAAACATTTGTGCTTTAAATTGCAGGAAAATCCCTCTGCAACCCTGGAGGACTTGGAAAAGCCTGGTGTGGATGAAGAGCCACAGCACGTCCTGCTTAGATATGAAGATGCTTATCAGTACCAAAATATATTTGGTCCTCTGGTCAAGCTTGAGGCAGATTATGACAAGAAACTCAAGGAGTCTCAGGTAACAAGCTTGAAATTTGCCTGTTGGAGGGGACTTCTAACCAGTTCTCTGGTGTCAGACACTCTTAGAGCACAGGAGGAGGCTTAAGGGGAATAAATATCTTAATTACTGGAAATTAAATATCCTAAATACTGTGGTATCAGTAGTAGGGAGAGAGGAGAGGAAAATCCTCAAACCGAGGGTTTTTAAAGGCTTGAAACACTTGGGAACTTCCATCTTTTTTGTGTCAAAACCAACATTGTGCCACAGAACTGCAGCGTGGCCACCTTGCCTGTTGTTCCCTCATCCCCTGCAGAGCCTCAGTGAGAGCTGCCAGGGAAACCTGAGCCATGTGAGGTCGTGGAGGCACCTAACGAGTGTTTAAAAGGGGGAGAGAGAATAACCCAGGTGTGATTGGGACTTTGTTTCTCAGAACTGACTTTTGTAGGCCAGAATTGACCTTCTGCAGATGGTGTGAGCTCAGCCCACAGGAGTAAATACACATTTGTGTGGCACTGGGGCAGCAAGTTTTGTTATTTCTCCACTGTTGTGAAGCACAGCAAACAGCTCTTTAAGAACATAACAGATGCCTTTTCTTTGCCCCTCAGACCCAAGATAACATCACAGTCAGGTGGGACCTGGGCTTGAACAAGAAGAGAATTGCTTATTTCACCTTGCCAAAGACTGATTCAGGTAAAGACAACCTGATTGTTCCACGTGTGGGTTTATTCCTGGTGAAAACAAGGAGTGTGGGGATGTGACCTGGGGCAGCAGAGGCTCCTGGAAGGGTTTGTGTACTGGGAGGTGGTTGCTGAGAGGGTTTTTTTTCCCCTTCCTTTGCAGACATGCGTCTGATGCAGGGAGATGAGATCTGCCTGAGGTACAAAGGGGACCTGGCCCCGCTGTGGAAGGGAATTGGGCACGTCATCAAAGTCCCTGACAGTATCCTTTACTTGGAGAGCCCTCAGCAGGGCTGCAGCCTCCCCAGGGGGCCCTGAAATACACCCCAGAGTAATTCTGCCATGATTTGCATTTGTCCTGGGCATGTGCTGTGGGAAAACGTGCTGAAATTGGGGAAAATCAACTTCAAATTGTTGCTGGAGATTACTACTTAACGAGGTTCTACAGATTATGGTGATGAGATTGCCATCGAGCTGAGGAGCAGCGTGGGAGCCCCCGTGGAAGTCACTCACAACTTCCAAGTGGATTTTGTCTGGAAATCCACTTCCTTTGACAGGTATTGGGGCAACACTTCCAGACCTGGCACAGAGTTGGTGCAGCTTTTGTGTGTGGTTTCTTTAATTTGCCCTGAACCAGGAAAGTTGTGTCATTTTGGCACCAAAATCAGAAATCTCAGTGTGTGGGCTCTGTGAACACACAGAGCAACAGGCCTGACTCGGCCTGGAATGTCCTAAAATGGTCCATTTTTCTCATTTTGGAGGCACTTTTACGGTTTGCTGCAAATCAGAGTGGGGAATCTGCCCTGCAGTGTAAGAAGAAAAGCAGTTTTGTAGTTCAGCTCTTCCTGGTTTTGCCTGGCATTCCTAAACTTTAACTAGTTAAAATCCCAAGGCATTTATTTGGCTGTGGGGTCAGGAGGCTTCAGCCATGCCTGTACTGCATGTTTTACATTGGCTTATGATCCTGTATGTAGGATATTAGAATTTCCCAGTATTAGGATCTCCTGTTCTTTATTATGGGTGCAAATTGTCTTCAAATCTTGCACCTAAAATGATTGCTCCAGATTGCCTACACATTTTCCTGGTTTCTTTAGCACGATCCCATGGAGAAAAACAAGCTCTGTGTTCTCAAGAGTGTCATTTTTGTCTCTTTGTTTTCCCATTGCTCTCTTTTCCAAGGTGTATTTAATTTGGTGCTTGAGGTGTGAGGATGTGGATGGTTGAGGTCACAGTGATCTTTATGAATTCTTTTGCTGTCTTTCCCCCCTTTCAGAATGCAGAGTGCTCTCAAAACATTTGCTGTGGATGAGACTTCAGTGTCTGGCTACATCTACCACAAGCTGTTGGGTCATGAGGTGGAAGATGTGATTATTAAATGCCAGTTGCCAAAGCGCTTCACAGCACAAGGACTTCCTGATCTCAACCATTCTCAGGTAACCTCATCTCCCCTTTGCTGTGCCACAGCATTTATGAGCAGAGGTTAAACAGCTTCACCATCCTCTGCCTTGGATGCTAAACAGCAATAAACCCCATTTGTTTTATAGGTTTATGCTGTGAAAACTGTCCTGCAGCGTCCTCTGAGCCTTATTCAGGGTCCCCCTGGCACTGGGAAAACAGTGACCTCAGCCACCATCGTGTACCATCTGGCCAGGCAGGGCAATGGGTAAGACCTGCTCCCTCCAGGTCTTTATGTATGTTTTCATTACTTTTGTAGTGAAAAGAATCACCTTGGTTTTAAAAATGAAAAGCCTTTATATCACTGAACTACAGAGCTTTTCTCCAGCTGTACTTTTCTGGGAAGCCTCGGGCTTCTTTCAGAAAATACCCTTCCCCAGCATATTTTTCGAGGGTGTGTCATCAGATGTTATTTTATTACAAGTCGAATGGAAAGAATTCCCAGCTCACTGAGGGTTTTTGGTGGTTTTTGCCCAGGCCTGTGCTGGTGTGTGCTCCCAGTAACATCGCCGTGGATCAGCTCACCGAGAAGATCCACCAGACTGGCCTGAAGGTGGTTCGTCTGTGTGCAAAGAGCCGTGAGGCCATTGACTCCCCTGTGTCCTTCCTGGCACTGCACAACCAGATCAGGAACATGGACAGGTGAGGAAGGGCCCAAAGCCCTCACCTTCACTCTTGGGATGGGCACAACTGGGAGATGTTGGCCTTGAAGCTCAATTATTTCCTTGATGTGCTCTTTTCCTTCTGTCACGATGAGTTCAAAGTTACTTTCACCGCAATCCTAGAAATAATTAGGCTCTAAAGCAAAATTCCTGACTTTTTTGCAGCATGCCAGAGCTTCAGAAACTGCAGCAGCTTAAGGATGAAACTGGAGAACTCTCATCTGCTGATGAGAAACGTTACCGGGCGCTGAAACGCACGGCAGAGCGCGAGCTGCTCATGGTGAGGTTCAACACCCCAGTGTGACCCCGGGGGGCTCCTTGTCGTGGGTTTGGATGCTCTTCCATGCAGGAACTGATGACTCCCTGTGTTCTCCCTGTCCCAGAACGCTGATGTGATCTGCTGCACCTGTGTGGGAGCCGGGGATCCCAGGCTGGCCAAAATGCAGTTCCGCTCCATCCTCATCGACGAGAGCACCCAGGCCACGGAGCCAGAGTGCATGGTGCCCGTTGTCCTGGGGGCAAAGCAGGTAAAGCCCTGGCCTTCCAGCACAGGAGGACTGGAGAAACACACCAGCATTCCAGTGTGGGCATGTAGGGATGCAAAACTCTTCCCTTTCCTCAAAGGCACCTGCAGAATATAAACCTAAATGACTTTATTGTGTCTTGGTCCTGTTAGTTTGCTGTTTCCGTGGCATAATCTTTGCCTGGAACATGTTGGTGCTGTTGGAACAGTCTGGAGAGTGAACAAGAGTTTCTGTCAAAGTGATCAGCTGAAAAGCAAGTTGACACTAAAGGTTTCTGAGCTGTAGGTGAGATCTGAGGCTTATCACAAACCAGACTGATAAGCTCCTGATACATCAGGCAGTGCTTTAAACTGACAGAGGGTGGGTTTAGGTTGGATATTCAGGAGAAATTATTGACTCTGAGGGTGGGGAGGCCCTGGAATGGAATTCCCTGAGTAGCTGTGGCCGCCTCATCCCTGGAGGTGCCCAGGCAACCTGGGCTAGTGGAGGGTGCCCATGGCAGGGGATGGGACTGGGTGGTCTTTAATGTCCTTCCAACCAAACCATGCTGTCATTCAATATTTTATAGTAGGACAACGCTGCTGCTTTTGCAATACAAACTCTCTCTCCCAACTTCCCACAGCTCATTCTGGTGGGTGACCACTGCCAGCTGGGCCCTGTGGTGATGTGTAAGAAGGCTGCCAAGGCTGGGCTGTCGCAGTCCCTCTTTGAGAGGCTGGTGGTGCTGGGCATCCGGCCCATCCGGCTCCAGGTGCAGTACCGCATGCACCCCGCCCTCAGCGCCTTCCCTTCCAACATCTTCTACGAGGGCTCTCTGCAGAACGGCGTCACTGCAGGTGAGCACCGCTCTGCTCCCCCACTCCCTCCTGCAGGGCCAGGGGAAGGAGCCCTTTCATTGCCACAGCCCTTAGCTGTGAGGGTTTCCATTGCAATGTCAAAGCATCCCTGTTAATTTGTGCTCCTCACTGTTTTCGTGCTCCTCAGCTGACCGTGTGAAGAAAGGGTTTGATTTCCAGTGGCCACAGCCTGATAAGCCAATGTTCTTCTACGTGACCCAAGGACAGGAGGAAATTGCCAGCTCTGGCACCTCTTACTTAAACAGGTAAATAAAACTCACCACTGCCACCTCAACATGGCCTGGGATGCAGCGTGTGCTGGCACACAGTCAGAGCATTGATTCCCATGTTCTGCACTAATTCTGAGCTCCTGAAACCTTGGTTGCAATTAGTGCATGATTGAAATTGCTCGTGGGCCTCTCTGATAAGAGCTGCCATCAGGGGTAGTGCAGGCTGAGCTGCAGTTTGGAGCTGCCTTGCCCTGGGCTGCCTTTGCAGTAAACCAGGAGAAAAAGGCACCAAGTGGGAGCAGTTCAGAGCTTGAGTGGGCTTGAATTGCTCTGTGGAGGAGTTTGTGTTCCTTCACTGGTTGTATAAGGAGCAAGGCATGATAAAGTGCCTGATGTGTGGGATGAATAAACTGGCTGCAGTTACAGCAGGAAGTGCTGATCCAGTTGTATTTTGGAGCCAGAATTCCAGTGACTCCTGAGGCAGAGCCCTAAATCTTGGATTTTAGCAGTGGTGCAGAAGGGATGGGAATTGAATTTCCTTTATTCTGTGCCTTTTTTCTGCACATTCCAACTTCTTTGTCAAAGAAGGAGCTTAAACCACTTTGCTCCTCTTGGTCGTGTGTGTTTGTTCATGTGCCTGGAAGGGAAACCAGCCCAAGTTCTGAAAAATAGATACTGAGATATTTTTAATCTCAGTCTGTTTCCTGAGCACCATGTGCAAGACTGGAGACAGCAGAGCAGATTGTGCACAAACAAACAGCACAATAGTTGGCTGATTGGCATTAAAAATGTCCTATATTTAAAGCTTTAAGATAAAGCAGCTGAAGGGTCTGTTTTACTGCAGGTTGGAATGTTTGTAACGCTCTTGGTTATAAAGGACACGTGTACATTTAACTCCACCTGAAGTTCCACTTTGGAATGATGGCCACTGTGAGTTTTGCTGTTCCAGGAAGTCCAGCTGTGTCATTCTGAGAAGGTGGAGGTGCACATGAGGAGAAATTTGTGTCATTCTGAGACATTTGAGGTGTTGCTTTTGGCCCGTGTTCCTCTGGGTGAGCTCAGTGTGTGGAGTCAAGAGGTGACAGAGTGAATGTTCCTGCAGAGCCCGAGCAGTGCAAAATGGATCTTTTTATTGAAGTGGCCTCACTTCAGCGTTCCTGTTCAAGCCTTTTAGACCCATTAAGTTGCAAAAAATGAGACCTAATGCCTTCCTCCCCCTTGGATAACCCAGTCTCTCTCTCCGTGTAGGACGGAAGCTGCCAATGTGGAGAAGATCACCACGAAGCTGCTGAAAGCTGGTGCCAAGCCAGACCAGATTGGCATCATCACCCCCTACGAAGGGCAGCGCTCCTACCTGGTGCAGTACATGCAGTTCAGTGGCTCCCTGCACACAAAGCTCTACCAGGTACAAAGGAAGGCACAGAGAAGGCAGAGGTGGTGAAACTGCAGTGTTTTCATTTTCAGTCTGGCTTTAGGCGTCGGCCGGTGTTGGATTTTGGAGCATTTCAGTTGATTGTGGTTAAAACAGAGCAGGGAGAGGAGTTTGGGAGGTTTGAGGTGCCACTGTGTGTCAGGGCAGCAGCTGAACAGGTAAAGGAGGACCTGCTGAGGTGTGTGTTGAAAGGAGGGAGAGGTCCCTGGGGCTCCAGCCGTGGAAGAGTTTGTGTCTTGGATGAAGAGGCACACAGGGAGCCAAGCTCCATAAATTCTGATGGTCATACTATTTATTTGCTTGGGAACATGCCCTCCCATCAGTGGGACTCCTCTACCAAACATCAAAATTAGTTGCTACAAACAAGACAATTATATGTTTAATACAGTCTTGTTTTGCAACGTTGAGAACTCACTCTGTTTTCACTGAAGGGAAACTTGGTGGAGATACTTTCCCTTGTGCCAGGAATGATCTGTCCCTGTGATTCAGGTTTCTCAGAGCTGGGAGCAGCAGTGCTAATTTGGACCTCTCTTCCTATGGGGTTTAGGAATAGTCAGAATTCTTTTTGGCAACACCCCACCAAAGGGCTGATCTGCACAGTTGGGGGGAAATAGGAGAGCCATAGAGCAGTGCACATGAAAGCAATTTCTCCTAAACTGAGCCTCTCTGTTTTCCTCCAGGGAAACTTACGTAGTGACCAGTGGGATTACCAAATCGTTCCTCAGCCCAAAAATAACATTTTTGTCAAATGATGGGAGGGTTTAGTGCATGGCCAGCACGTCTGGTAATGCCTGTTGGTACCAGAACTGTTTTGCTTCCTTGATTTACGTGTTTTCCTCTGTTCCAGGAAGTGGAAATTGCAAGTGTGGATGCCTTCCAGGGCCGGGAGAAGGACTTTATTATCCTGTCCTGTGTGAGGGCCAACGAACACCAGGGCATTGGGTTCCTGAATGACCCCAGGAGGCTCAACGTGGCCCTTACAAGAGCCAGGTAAGGTGGGACTGGGCATGTGGAGGGACAGGACACAGGGAATGGCTTCCCACTGCCAGAGGGCAGGTTAGGTGGGATATCAGGAAGGAATTCCTGGCTGGGAGGGTGGGCACGCCCTGGCACAGGGTGCCCAGAGAAGCTGTGGCTGCCCCAGCCCTGGGAGTGT
>JAWWMP010000082.1:1508754-1519659 GCA_035047865.1 Dendrocincla tyrannina
AGAAGCTGTGGCTGCCCCAGCCCTGGGAGTGTCCAAGGCCAGGTTGGAGCACCCTGGGCTGGTGGAAGGTGTCCCTGGATGATCCTTAAAGTCCCTCCCAACCCAAACCATTCTGTGCCAGGTTTATCCCCAGTCAGTGCTCCCATTTGGCACCAGGAATTCAGAAGCCACTGAGTCATTTCATTTTCAGGACAGATCTCTTTCCTTTATCTCCTCCTTTATCCCTTCCAACAAACATCTTTTGACTATTTGGCTTCTAAGGGATTTGATTCCAAGAAAGGTGATGTGGAATCCAGCCTGAGGCTGGTTGTCTTCCTTGGTTTCTGGAAGTTTTGGAAGCAGTCAGAGGTGGCTGGTGGAACACACTGCCATGTTGGGCAAGCCTGAAGAAGGAAGTTTGTGATTATTGAGCAACTGGCTGCAGCAATCCCCTTCCAGGTGTTTTGTCATGCTGTGGAAAACATCTGCTGTAAACAAAGCAGTTGCTCCTCCTGCCCTTGGGTGCTTCAGTTTGCTGCCCGAGGGGCATTTGGAGGCTGTCCTGACATCACCACGTAACATGAATTTATTTGGTTTTAGCAAGTTAATTTGAGTTTCTCTTGCTTTCCTACAGGTATGGAGTGATTATTGTTGGGAACCCCAAAGCCCTGTCCAAGCAGCCACTCTGGAATCACCTCCTGAATTACTACAAGGAGCAGAAGGTGCTGGTGGAGGGACCACTGAACAACCTCCGGGAGAGCCTCATGCAGTTCAGCAAACCCCGCAAACTCGTCAACACCATCAACCCCGTGAGTGACCCCTCAGCTGGGGGCTGGTGGATCAGTTAGAGATCAATTAGAGATCAGAATTGGGTGGAGTGAACAGTCCCCAGCACAGCCTCACCCCCCTGGAACTCCCTGTGGTGGGACCCAGGGAAGCTGCTGCCTCAGCTGTTCCTGTGTTGAGTGTTTTGGGGGGCTTTTAAAGTGCCACATTTTGGGAGGGGCAAGTTCTGAGGTGAAGGGACTGTTCTGTGCAGAGATGGCAGGCTCATGGACTTCATAGCATTGCACCCAACCCTCAGCCTGCAAGTTCTGTACTTGATTCTTTAACAGAAAACTGGCATTTACTGTGGGGAGCCTGTTCAGCCATCACAGGACAGTGGTGTGAACAGAGCAAGGGAAAAACTCCCAGCAGAGCCTCCAAAGAGACTCAAAACTCACCAGGAGTCTCCCAGTTTGAGAGAGGCTGCCTGTCAAATCTCACTCCTTGGGGTGGAGTTGGAGCTGAAATAACAACTGGAAGTTTCCTGTGCATTGGAAGGGGTTCATTTCCTCAACCCTTGTAAACTCTGCATGATCTGTGGGCTTCTCCCAGCTTTTCCTCTCCCTGAGGTTGCAGTGCAGAGTGGCCAAGGCTGTGTCTCACTGCCCCCCTCCTTGCAGGGTGCCCGTTTCATGACCACTGCCATGTATGATGCCCGGGAGGCCATTATCCCAGGATCTGTGTACGACAGGAGCAGCCAAGGTAAAGGAAATGAGCCACATTAGCACTTTGTACATTGGTTCTTTTATTCCTTAACTGGTCCTTGGGGTGTGGAAAGCTTTAAATGTTAGAAGAGCCACTCTAGCAAAACAGGGAATTTAAGGACTGGGAATGGTTATGATCTGCCTGGATTTTGCTTTCTGTATATAGAATCCATTCTCCAGTCAGCTTGATGTCTGCAGGGAAAAGGGAGGGAAAAGGGAATGTGTGAAACACTTCAGGCATCTCAGATGGCTCTGTCAAAGGGTGACTGGAGGAATGAACATGTGTTAGATGAGCCTGTGGAATTTTCAAGTGTGGAATAAGCAGTGGAGCAGAAATCCTGGTGGTTCTTGGCAGTGCTTGGCCTGCCCTTCCCATTGCTGGTCCATCCTGCTCCCTTCCCACCTGAGAGCAGGACCATGATGTCTGAAATCACCGTGGCTTTTCCTCCTGCTCCCCAGGGCGCCCATCCAACATGTACTTCCAAACCCATGACCAGATTGGGATGATCAGTGCTGGCCCCAGCCACGTCACTGCCATGAACATTCCCATCCCCTTCAACCTCGTGATGCCCCCGATGCCACCCCCGGGCTACTTCGGCCAGGCCAACGGACCCGCTGCAGGTACGGGGGGGGAGAGGGGGCAAAACCCCCACATTTCATGTCTGGAGGGATCAGCTCTTTGTGGAAACCTCTTTGCATGAGCAAAACTTCTCACTGTTGGTTGGGATCAACCCTTTTGCAGGACGTGGGGCCCCGAAAGGAAAGACTGGTCGTGGCGGGCGCCAGAAAAACCGTTTTGGGATTCCTGGGACGAGTCAGTCAAACCTTCCCAATAGTCAAGCCAGCCAAGATGTGGTGTCCCAGCCTTTCTCCCAGGGTCCACTGACTCAGGGCTATATCTCCATGAGTCAGCCTTCACAGATGAGTCAGCCTGGGCTCTCCCAACCAGAATTATCACAGGTAAGCAGCACTGGGCGGGGAGTCTGGTCTTGTTCTTGGGATTTCTGGGGTTGGTCTGTGTGCAGGCACGTCCTTGGTCCTGCTAGAGGGGGGGGAAATGAAACTGAAACCATTTTCAGTGGCTGAGCTGCAGCATTTCTGCATTGCTGGGCTCTCTGGGGCATCCAAGTGGAATGCTGCATGTGCAGCCCTGAGCTGGAGCCTCAGCTCTGAGCTGCCAAACCCCCCTTTATTTATAGAAATTCTGCCCTAAAAAAGAGCAGATTTCAAAAAAAACCCAGCAACCCTCTCCCACTTCATCATTAACCCCAATGTTCTGCTTTATCAGGGAGCACGTGGTGATGACTTGGAGGTTTACAGAGCCTTTCCCTTTCAGGACAGTTACCTTGGTGATGAGTTTAAATCCCAGATTGACGTGGCGCTGTCACAGGACTCAACTTACCAGGGTGAACGTGCATATCAACATGGTGGAGTGACGGGACTGTCACAGTATTAGAGTGTAAGACCCTCAGGGCCCCCTCCCTGTGCCCCCTGCCCCTCCCTCCAGCCCCCTGAGCAGGGCTGGGCCCCAGCAGTGCTGTCCCTAACACAGCTCCTCTCCTTTCCTCTCTTGCAGGTTGAGGAAGAAGAGCTAAGCTTGCGTGGAGCTTAGTTCATCAGCATTTTATTCTGGGTAATAAAAAAAATAAAATAAAATGGATACCTGTTTTCCACTGCTAAAACTGAAGCACCACTGTGTGAGAGCAACAGGAGAAAGAAACCAACCAACGGAGAGGAGAGAGAGAGAGAAAGGAGCGCGCGAGAGAGCCCACTGCTATAGCTCACTGAGACAAGGAGACTGACCGGAGAGGAGAGAGAGCCCTGACGGACCTGCTGGCGCCTCCCTGGGAAGGAACTCACCCCAAAACGAGTGGTCAGCTGAGTGCCTGCTCCCCCAGCCCCCCCACGCTCGAGGGAAGGGCCTGGTGCAGGTTTCACTTCATTCCATCCTTCTCTGTGCGAGCAGGGCATTACGTTTCAGAGCAGACGGGGAGAGGAAAACCCTCATCTCAGAGTTGTTCTCCTTTCCAAGGGGTACTGTATTTTAGCAGTAAGCTGTTTACATTTTAGAAGCAGAGTATCTGAGGGAGAAAGAGAGAGAGAGATGGGGGGGAGAGTCCCTGACTCGGTGCCAGCAAGCCAAGCAGAAATCCAGCAGGATCCAGCTGATGCTCAACTCTGAGATGCAGGTTTTGTTGTCCAACACTGGCTCTGAAATCTTAGTGTCATCGTGTCGCCCACATTCTGAACGGGTCTTTCGTGACGAGGTGGTTTTAAAGAGATTCTTTCAAAGGAGCACTGAGTTTTTAAGAAGTTTGTCTCTGAATTCTTAGTGGTGGACCTGGGAGATCCTTGTTCTGAGAAGCTTATAAAAAAAACCAAAAAAAAAACCAAAAAAAAAACATGTTTCAAACAAACCTTAAATTAGAGCACCAACCTTGAGAACTTTCAGTGTGATTTAAAGTTGCAGCAATCAGCCTCTTCTTCCTCCATTGGGTAGCAGTTAGATGAGAGGAGCCTGCGCGCTCGGGCAGGAGGAGGGTTTCAAAGTGTTTTCTGTCTGCTTTAATTGGCTACTGTCTGGACTCTACTCTGTGAAAAACAAGCCTTTCTGTCAGATGAACTTTGCGCTTGAAAGGGGATGGGTTCCTGTGCCCTTCGGCCCTGGAGGCAAGATGCAAACAGACCTGCTTTACTCCCACAGCTTGGGGGAAGAAGTAGTGGAAATTGGGGATTATATTGGTTTGGAAGGAAAGACTCTCTACGACCTGAGCAGGTGGGACGAGTGGCCAAAGCAGGCAGTTGGTGGAAGGTGGCCTCGGAGAGCTGGGTTGAATTGGAGAGAATGGGTCAGGCTTTGGGGTGGCTTCTTCGGTGATTAACGCAGGAGAGCTGGCAGAGTCAGGTGTTGGGAAAGCAAAGCCAGAGCAGCTTTGTCAGGGAGTGGACACGGCTGTGCCATCCATGCTGGCTGGAAGTCAGGCCTGAGAACAGCACATAAGAGAAGCCATCCAATTTCTAAGTTGTACCCGTGTCTTAAACAAGTCATATGGGAACACTGGGAGCATTTTATTTCTGTCTGAACCCTTTTAGAAACAGCGCAGAGGATTGACGATTCCTACAGAGACCCATTTGTACCAGATCCCTAAATTAGACTGACCTCTACCTCCCAATTGGCCAGGAACAGTAGAGAGTGATCCACTAACCTGGGTGGGTGTTTTTCAAGTTGGAGTTAAGTTAGCTTTATACTCAAAAGGGCTCCAAGTGTTTCTAGTCTTTTTTTTGGGGGGGAACTCAAAATACCTCTCATCTGAATGTACTTTGACACCGTAAAACCCCCCTTTTTGTACCCGGGGGAAGCCCTTCCATCCCTGTCCTTTCTGTAGGTTGTTGACCCGCTTCCATGCCCTGTATTTGCTGTAGTTTCCCCAGAGTGTCTCTCCCCCAGTGCAGCCCTGCTGTGAACACCCCCAGCCCATGAGGAACGTGCCCACAGCCCCGGGACTCGTGTCCACCCTTTCCCTTCGGTCCAGCCGCGACCGGAGGCCGAGAACTGCACACAAAAAACAACCCCCAAACCCACAACCACCAGAACCCATTCTTTTCTCATCAAAAGCCTCCAGAGTTTAGACCTCTAAAACCAGTGAAAGAATGGAGACACAGGCCACCTTCCTTCCTTGTGAGATGGACTGTTTTATTTATTAACATTGCCGAAGGGCTTTTTAATTTTTTTCCTTCCGTAGGCTGCGTAGTTGGCGTAGACTTTTGTGCTAGGTTTGAGCTGGACCCCTCTGTGCAACGCTAGCCATGAGTGATGTAGCCCCCTCCTCTCCCCTCACCCCTTTATTTCACTGCTGGGAATGCTTGGCCTCTGCTTTGTGCTGGTTTTTTCCTTTGTAGCAGTTAACTCTGAGTTTTACAAATCCAGACATCAGTGCTAGCACGGTGTTTAACTCTTTTGGTTTTTTTTTTTTTGATTTAAAATTCTTCTGTTGTTTGTTGTTTTTGTTTTTTTTTGTCTCAGTTTGTTTTAAACCTGTTTGTCATCAGTAAAATATGAAATAAACAGCTCTTGCATTCAAGGTGGCCCCTAAGTTTCAATGAGGAAACCATACAACGTTCATTAAAGCTTAGTCTGATTGTATAAACTTCAAGTTTATTACTTTTTTTAAACACAGACTAGTACAAAAGTGGGGGGTGTGCATAGCAAGGGGGAGGGGGGGGAAACAACTCAACTGGGACCACTGTGCAATGCCCCCAACCCTCTTCCCTGCAGGGTGGGAGCCCCAGGATTTGGGAGAGGCTGGACCTCGAGGTGACCAGTCCACTGCAGTAAACATGAGAATGGCTTTGTCCCCGTGTCCCAGGGCTTGGCTTCTCCAGGAGCAGCCGGGTCCTGGCACCACCCTGGGCATCAGCTCGGTGTAGCTGCTCCAGGGGGCTCCTCTGGGGGCAGGAGGGGGATGTTTGCCCTTCGTGGTGTTGGAGAACCACGTGAGGAGTCACCTCGTGGCCTTCATGCCCCAGCACAGGTACAAAACAACTAATACTTGAAGGTTTGCTTACTCTTGGTCTTAAATCTGAACTCCCTGGAGTTAAGCCCTACTCTAAGGCCTTAGAACCCTGCAGGGGTTTCAGCTGGGGCAGAGCAGGGCTGGCCTGCCCTGCAGCCCTCAGGAAACACCTGGCTGGGAAAAGATGAGGAAACTACAACTAAAGTACTCGAGCTGCTCCAGTCTTGGTCCTCAGCTACACGTTTTAGGGGTGTTGTTAAGCAGAAACACCATCACAGGGGACCCCCCCAAGTGGTTAAACCCTCAGTGCTTCCCCCGGGGGAAAGGAGGGGGTAAAACTTCATCAGACCTCAAAGACGACACAACATCGGTACGGAAACAGCAGAGCAGATCAAGGCTGGCCGTGGGGGCGGGTTCACAGTTAAAAGAGAAACAGACGAAATTCAAGTCTAACTCAGATTCTTCTTCTTTTCCCACCCCTTACCCTAAAAACACCCCCGCAAGGGTTGTGGGGTGGTTTCACACACCCAGGCACCAGCTCAGCAGCTGGAGCTGGGATTTAAACCTGGAGCTGCTGGAAAACTCCGAAGGGGGGAAGCAAAGTGCTCACCCAGGGGGCCATGGTGCAAATTCGGGTTCCTGCCGCCCAGGGCCAGCACAGAGAGCAGCAAATGAACCCAGAGGAACCCTAAAACCACACAAGGGCTGGGGAGCTCCGCCCTTGCCTGATGCTCGGCTGCCACCTGGCTCCTGCTGTGGGACACGCAGGGACACAGGGACAGAGGGACACAGGGGCAGAGGGACACACAGGGACAGGGACACAGGGACAGAGGGACAGGGGCAGGGACAGAGGGACACAGGGACACACAGGGACAGAGGGACACACAGGGACAGGGGCAGAGGCCACCCCGGGCTCATCGATTTGCAAATGAGGTAAATGAATCCTGACTCGCAGCACTTCGGGAGGGGACAAGATGCCACCAACACCCCCCATTCCCACCCCACAGCCCCCCCTCCCAGGGCAGTTTTGGGCCAAATCCTGTTGCTTTGGGCCACCCACCACCCCTGGGTCACACAACCCCTGCCCCCCCAAAACGCCCCCATCACCAGTCACACCCTAAAACCAGCTCAGGGCTGAGCTCCCACAGCAGGAGAGAAATCCCTGGGGAGGGATTTGGTCACCCAGGGCTCGTGCCCTCCTCACACCATCCCTGTTCCTTCTGACCGTGTCACCTTGTCCCCTCACAGCCACCCCCCGGCACCATCTCAGCCACAACAAGTCATTTGTGCCCCCAGAAAGCTGCAAAGCCGAGAAACCCAAAGCACCAGCAGCTCAGGCAGGGTTTGGGATTCACAGCCTGGTGCCACCAACCCCGCTGGGGACAAGGACAACCAGCACCAGGCTTGATCATAACCCCACCCCAACCCCTCGAAAGAATCCTAAACCCCCTGGGAACCCCCTGAACACCAGCAGAGAGGGGGTTGAACCCCCAGCCCCCCCCAGCCCCATCCCCTGCTCCTCTACCTGCAGCCACACTCGTCCACCACCATGTCCTCGTAGTGCCGCAGCACCACGTTGTCACTGTTGTCGTAGTAGAGGATGGAGATGGGCGAGAGCCGGACGGGCACGCAGCAGGGCTGGGGGGTGCCCTGGGGGTCCAGCGAGTGCACCATGGTCTGCAGCACGGCGTGGTTGGTGCTGTTGAGCTCGGCTGCCAGCGGGAAGGGGCACTCCCCCCGGCAATAGTTGGCCAGGTAGCCCTGGGGGGCGATGATCCAGTTCTCCCAGCCCACGTCGCTGAAGCTGATGTAGAGACGGCGGGGCTTGCACAGGTTGCTCGGTGTCACCGGGGCGTGCTCGGCGCTCCTCTTCCTCCTCCTCATCCTCCTCCTGGCAGCCTGGCACTGCTGGCTCAGGGTCACCACCAGCAGGGAGGTGTCCAGGAAGGTGTCAATGCCAGAGCATGGCCCACTGGCCGAGATCTCCAGGGTCAAGCCCAGCTCTGGCGTCCTCCAGCCCTTCACCACCGCGCTCAGGTCGAAGAGGAGACTCTTGTGCAGCTGAACGAAGGACTGTTCCACCAGCAGCTTCTGCCTGGGCTGGGGCAGCCCCTGGAGGGGCTCCTGGGGGCTGTGGGAGAGCCTCAGCTCCAACACCTGCCCCTGGCTGGAGGGGTGGTAGGAGTTGTGGTGGAATTTGATCTCCAGCCGGGCCATGGTCAAGAGCTCGCCCTCGTCCAGCACGGAGAGGTTGAAGAGCAGGCGCTTCCGCAGGCACAGCCACCCCTGGGGCTGCTCCTTGGGGAGGAAAGGGCCTGGCAAAGAAGGAGAAATAGAGGTGGGGGTGGTTGGACCCTCGGGCCGAGCAGGATGAGCCTCCCAGGGCTCCAACCTGAGCCCTCAGCAGGAGCAGGACGGGGCTGGCAGAGCTGGGTGGGGATGATGAGGCTGCAGGGAGGGCCACCAGCCCCATGGCACGGCCTTCAGGAGGGTCTGGGGGCACAGACTGGGCTCCAGCCCGTGGCACTGGGATGGCACAGCCATTCCAGCACCTCCTGGGGTGCTGCTCCACATCCTGCTGTGTTCTTTTTCCCCAGGACAGGGAGGGGTTGGGGATGGAGGGGAAAGGAGGACAAACAGCAGCAAATCTTGGGAGCTGGCAGGGTTTATCCAGCCCTTGGTTTCCTCTGGAAAGCTGGAACCACGAGACACGGGAGTTCTGTGGTGCCTTGAGGCCTGGAGGACACCGACTGAACTGGGAAGGGCTCAGAGAGGCCGAGCAGCCAGATGTGCTGTGGGGCCAGCCAGATGTGCTGTGGGGCCAGCCACATGTGCTGTGGGGCCAGCCACATGTGCTGCAGGGCCAGCCAGATGTGCTGCAGGGCAGGGGGAAAGGAGGAGAAGGGGGGGACACAGCCAAAGTGCCGAGCATCCCATCCCTGCCACATTCCCCCCCCAAGCCACGTTCCCCCTGCCCAGGTGACAGTCCCCTCCAAACAGCCAAATCCAGCACCTGGGACCCCACCAGCACCTCTGGGTGGCTTCAGGGGGCTCCAGGACAGAGCCTGCCACTGCCCACACCCACAGGCTCGTTCCTAAACCCTAAATAACCACCTACAGCATCCAGAGGGACCAGGGGTTTCTCCTGGGAACCAACTCCGGGCTCTGCCCGGTCCTCCCTGAGCCTCAAGAGACAGGGGTGGAAGGAGAGGGGCAAAGCCTCCCATCCCAGAGACCGAGGAGCCTCCCAAAAGACTCGTGTCTGTACCTTGGTCAGCGAAGACACGGATGATGTCCCCGGGGACATTAAATTCCTCCACCCTACAGGCGTCCTCGGGGTCTTTGTCCGTCGAGGGCAGCGTCTTCCTCTGCTGGAAGATCCTCCAGAGCACGGCGGGCACCGCGATGGGGGTTTTGGGGCTGGGTCTGGCGCTCAGACCCAAGGACTTCAACAAGAGGCTTTCCTGCAGACTCAGCTCCGTGGGCAGGACGGAGCCGAGGAGAGCCCAGGCCAGGCTGGGGAGAAGCCACATTGCTCTGCTGTCCCTCTGCAGACAAAGGAGAGCCCGGGCGGGGACCCGGACTGAGGCCGGGGGGGTGTCGAGTCCCTGATCGGAGCCTTTGATCCCGTTGGTGCTCAATTAGCACCCGGCATTGGGCAGGGGGGGTTGAGTCGCTCCAGGCTCCCCAGGACATGTTAACCCTTTGGTGCTGCGGGCCAGGAGCTCCCACAGCCTCTCCCGCATCTCAACCGGCTCCAGAGTCCGTGGTGGCAGCGAAGGGGCTGCTCTTCCCACAAAATCCATCCCTGGGGGCTGCTCTTCCCATAAAATCCATCAAAGGTGGCAGGGAAGGGGCTGCTCTTCCCACAAAATCCATCCCTGGGGGCTGCTCTTCCCATAAAATCCATCAAAGGTGGCAGGGAAGGGGCTGCTCTTCCCAAAAATCCATCAAAGGTGGCAGGGAAGGGGCTGCTCTTCCCATAAAATCCATCCAAGGTGGCTGCTTTTCCCATAAAATCCATCCCTGGTGGCTGCTCTTCCCGCCCGTGGGAAGTGCCACGTGCTGCAGAATTCCCACCTGGAATTCCCTGGATCCAGGGGCAGATGCTGAGCTGGGTCTTCTCCTCCCTCCCCCCACCCCATTCCCAAATCAGCCTCTTTTGACACAATCACAGCACCCAACACTTGTCTCCTCAAGGCCATCAACTCCCACAGGGCCCTGCCCTGGGCACTCACAGCCCCAGGGCCAGCCCCAAAGGCCACCAGCACCCACCCAGCACCCACCCAGCACCCACCCAGCACCCACCCAGCACCCCCCTGCCATGGGGGCCCTGCCCCAGCCACGCAGAGGGGTCCTTGTGTCCCCCCCAGTCCCTTCCTGGCCATCACAGCAGAGCTGCCACCACCACCCCTCATGTCACACCCTCCCCTAAACCGGCCAACGAGTCCCCAGCTCGAAGCCAACTGAGTTTTATCCCCCCAGGTGGTGACCAGGGACCCTCAGCACCCAAAGGTGCTGTCCCAGCTCTGCTCCGGCCCGTCCTGGGACACCAATTCCCCTCCTTCCCTGCAAATCCCACTGAAAGCCAAGGAACTCCAGCCCCGAGATGGCACCTCTGGCACCTGCCAGGTGAGGGAGGAGGTGACGTGTCCTGCCACAGCCTTGGGACAGTTCCCACCAGGCCAGGTCAGGAACCCTCCCTGGGCCTGGAGGGGAATCCACATGGCAGACCCAGCATGGACAAACCAACCCAACGTGGACAAACCAACCCAACGTGGACAAACCAACCCAACAGGACAAACCAACCCAACAGGGACAAACCAACCCACCAGGGACAAACCAACCCAACAGGAGAAACCAACCCCACCTGGACAAACCAA
>JAWWMP010000082.1:1545510-1561448 GCA_035047865.1 Dendrocincla tyrannina
TGGAGAAGAGAAGGATCCAGGGAGACCTCAGAGCCCCTTCCAGAGCCTAAAGGGGCTCCAGGAGAGCTGGAGAGGGATTTGGGACAAGGGATGGAGGGACAGGACACAGGGAATGGCTTCAAACTGCCAGGTGGGATATTGGGAAGGAATTCCTCCCTGGCAGAGTGGGAAGGGGATGGAATTCCCAGAGAAGCTGTGGCTGCTCCACCCCTGGAAGTGCCCAAGGGCGGGTTGGAGCAGCCTGGGCTATGGAAGGTGTCCCTGCCATGGCAGGGGGTGGAAGGAGATGATCTTTAAGGTCCCTCCAGTCCCAGCTGTGGAATTCTGTGAGGCTGAAGAGAACACACTCCGTGCCAGGGAATTCTTAAACAGCAGAACTTTATTGCCCACAGAGAATGCAAACAGTTTCCACACTTGCTGCAACTCAGCAAGTCACCTACTTTTAACAAGGTTCACAGAAAAACTATGGATTTCAGAAGGACCCTCTTGGTGGTTTTTCTTTTTTTATTTTGAGCATATTCTCATTTCAGGTGTTTCTTATTGCTCAAATCTACAGTCTGGTTGTGATTGGCCACTCAGTCATGAGATATGCACAATTAAAGGGGAGGCAGGACTTCCAGGCACTCAGTTTGAGTTAGAAAATGTACCTGGTGTAGGATAAAAAACAATGCAAAAGGATGGGATTTGGAATTTCTGAGTCCAGACTTTCTTTGGGCACAATTGACTTTGAAGCAGAATGGAGCATCAAGAGGAAAAAAATACTGTACACTGATTTTTGAGAAGTACCATCTGAGTGTTCACACCAAGGATGGCTCCGAAAGAACCTCAAAATAAAGAGGAAAAATGTCACTGGAGCACAGCAAAGAAAAGCTTGAAAGGCAAACAATAGAAAACATCTCCATGGATCCAACACAATTACTGCAAACACTGAATTACTGACTGAGTTTTAGGGCACCTCCCCCAAAATGGGGATCTCCTCATTTCTCTCCAACGAGAGCAAATGTCCTTTCTTCTAGACCAGGTCCTTACACATCCTACATTTTTTGAAGGAAAAGGAGGGAAAAGGTGTAGCCAGGGCTTGGACTTGGCTCTGTAAAGCTTTTTTTGGCAGTCCCAAAGCAAGGGCCAAGGGACTCTCCCTCCACCCTGGGGAGAAGGGGCTGCACAAGGGTTACATTTCAGCTCACTACACTTTCCCCCCATCCCCTCCTGCCTAAAACCAAAGGGATTTGGATTTAAAGGCAACAGTCAAACCACAGAGGGATGGAAAGAGAAAAGTTGGGGGTTTATTTTGCTGTTATCAAGTCAGTACAGCCAGAAAATCAAGAGAGAGAACTAATTCCTGGGGCTGGAGGGGAAACTCTGGCATTGCAGCTGGGGCACGTGGGCAGGGACACTGTGGGCATTTTGGGTTCAATGCCCCAAAAAGCCACAGGGAAAAGGAACTTGAGAAGTGATTTCGTGGGTTCTCCACAGAGACATTTAGCAGCACAGAACAGAGGGACCTTCCTTCCCTCACACACTCCCAGCTGTGACACTGCTGGGACACAAGGCCAGCTCCACTGGTTAGTGCCAAAAGGATGCATATCTCTTCCAAATGGCCAAATTCACAAGCAAAACACTGAAACCAGAGATTGGTGAGTTCTACATTTCTCGCAGCTACTCAAAGGTTAACAATGCTAACAGGGTTTTACTTACACTAAAGGGGAAGGGCAGTTATCCAGAACATAAGCATTGCCACTGGCTTAGCACTGCTGCATCTGCACGGGACAGAAACGAGCAAATTCTCTACAGGATTAAGGGCCAAACCCAACCAAAAGACAGTAGACACAGCACTGAAGTGAGTTAAAATGTTCACTGAAGCTTGCAGTCTTCATGGAAGAGAGCCTGGAACTAAAATAACAGAAAAAGAGAGCTTGTAAACCTCCACCAAGGCAAAGTATCTGCATCACAAACGTTTTCACATGTACAAGTATTGCAAAGGTGTCAAAGCTGCCTGCAAAAGGCAGGTCCAAAACCACCAAAAAAAGGGGATTCCTGGTGCAAAAGGAGGAGTGGAAGGTGAGCTCCTGGGCAAACAAGATCAAGTGGCAAAGGGGGAACCCACTTGGGAGCAACACGTGGAATCTCAGCACCAGAACGGAGACGGGGCCCAAAATTGGGGTTTGGCACAAGACAGGCCATGCCACGGCAGCTTGGGAGGTGCCAGGGTCACCTCTGTGCTCCAAAGGGAAGGACAGCACCAGTCCCCAGCCTGGGTTCCCAGAGTTCTCCCAGCCTGGGGGAGCAGGAGTTCACCAAAGGCTGTGCCCATTTCACTTGGGTTCAACTCAAAGCGCTGGGCTGGGCTGAGAGGGGATTTC
The DNA here is from genome assembly GCA_035047865.1 of Dendrocincla tyrannina. NCBI lineage: Eukaryota > Metazoa > Chordata > Aves > Passeriformes > Dendrocolaptidae > Dendrocincla > Dendrocincla tyrannina. Next base: position 1,547,874 of record JAWWMP010000082.1, read on the forward strand.
AATCCAGCCTGAAACTCCCCCTGGGCAACAACGGGAGAGAGAATCAAAGGTCTTGCCAAAAACATGAAGGGGAAAGAAGAGGTGAAGTGGAATTGGGAAAGGATTTGAAAAATCATGGACAGCAACACTGGCAGCTTCATCCTTGGCCTAAGAGAAAAGCTGAACCCTCTGGGGTGGGAATTCCTTGGATTAAGAGAAAAGATGAACCCTCTGGGGTGGGAATTCCTTGGATTAAGAGAAAAGCTGAACCTCTGGAGTGGGAATTCCTTGGACTAAGAGAAAAGCTGAACCTCTGGAGTGGGAATTCCTTGGACTAAGAGAAAAACTGAACCCTCTGGAGTGGGAATTCCCTGGATTAAGAAAAAAGATGAACCCTCTGGGGTGGGAATTCCTTGGATTAAGAGAAAAGCTGAACCCTCTGGAGTGGGAATAAATGCAAGGCCAACAACAGGTATTCTAACCCAGCCTGGGCCTGAGAGATCTTGTGGAAAGGCTCAAGTTTGACCCAGATTAGACCCAGGAAAGAAAAGGGGGGCACTGAAAAACACCCCCAAACAGGAGTCAAACAGCTCAGCAGCCACTGCCTGAACCTGGAATTGATGGTTTTCCAACAGCCTGTGGTCCAAAATATTAAGGATTTCAACATCTCCATAAGAAATGTCCTTCAATCTGACAATCAGATACATTTGATTTGTATTTATGGCCTTTGGGCTTCAGGTTCTTGCACTGGAGAGGTGAAAACACGGGGATGTTCCTGGTCAACCAACCACCAGGGCATTTCTGGTGGGAGTGATTCTTGTGCCTCCAGGGGGAAAACTGCACAACAGCACGATTTTGGTTTCCAAATCAGCCAAGAAAAAAACCCAACCTGGCATTAATAAACCCAAAGGGGTGGCTACAAGCAAGGGAAATTGGCTGGTAGAGACTGGAAATGGAGACAACCAGTTTTAATGGAGGGAGAGCAAAATGAGACCCTTTAAACAGCAGGCACAGACAAGTGGGTGAGTTAAAAACCCCATTTTCTTGCAGATTTGTCAGGGACTGACTGGAGGTGCTGTCCCATCCCTGGGGATGCTGCCACATCCCTGGGGGTGCTGCCACATCCCTGGGGGTGCTGCCACATCCCTGGGGGTGCTGCCACATCCCGGGGGTGCTGCCACATCCCGGGGGTGCTGCCCCATCCCTGGAGGTGCTGTCACATCCCTGGGGGTGCTGCCACATCCCGGGGGTGCTGTCACATCCCTGGGGGTGCTGCCACATCCCTGGGGTGCTGCCACATCCCTGGAGGTGCTGCTGCCACATCCCTGGAGGTGCTGCTGCCACATCCCTGGGGGTGCTGGCAAGGCTTGCCACAAGCTCTGCAAGGATGGGAACACCAGGATTTGCTTCTGGTCAGCAAAATGTGTCAGCTCAAGAGCAGCTCTGTAAAGAGGACTCGAGGTTTTGGGGGTGGAGAGGGCACTAAAAAGTGCAGTGATGGATCCTGTCACTCTCAGAAACCCCTCAGTGATGTGAAAGTCAGAAAAAGAGGAATGATCAGAGCCTGGTTTGGTGACACTGTTAAATCTTTCAAGTCTTCAGAGCTGCTTCACTTTCTGTTAATTAATCCAGTCTTGTCTTTCAGTAAGCTCTGGAATAGCCCCTTAAAATACAGGTTTTCTTGTCTTAGGTCTTGGGATTTTTCAATCAAACTTCTGCAAAGCAAATATTTAACAGAAATCCCTCTCTAAACTGATGATCCACTTCCAAGGGTTTTCTTCAGTGTCAACTGCACCTGCTCATGACTTAAAACTCCTTTGAGAAGGGAAGAAATGATTCAAGGAATTCCTGGGCAAGAGCTGCAAATCTGGGTCGAAACAAAAAGGGTTCCTCACCCACAAAAACCTCCCCAGCTGAGGTTTTCAAGGCAGGGCTCAGTGTTGTCAGGCCTGGATGACTCAGCTGCTCATCCTGCACTCCAAGCCTGGATTCCTACCCAAAAGAAACACCCAGGTGGAGACTCTTCTTAAAACTGGTGTAGGGAGGAGAGGAAACTGCTTTATGCAGAAGGGGATGGAAGGTTGGCCCTTCAACAAAACAAAGTGGAATAAAAGCTGACCTGCCTTGCAAAAGACCTGAATTTGAGAAGATTCTTGGTTTCAGAAAGGCCCAGAACCAAAGCAGCTTAGTTATGGGTTACATGTTGCTTATTCCTTTTGTCTTGGTGAGGAATCTCATCACAAATCAGGCAAACTTGGCCAGAGACCCACAGAGAGAGAGAGACAGAGAGGTAAACAGGCACTTCTGAGCCCAAATCAGCTGTTTCTTCCTCAGAAGGTGACACCCAAGCTGTTAGCTTGCACAACACAAGACTAACTTGAATCTTGGAGAAGACTTTAATACACCAGCATTCAAGTCCACTACTAGAGAACCAAGTGCTCTTCATACTCTGCTGAAGATCTTTCCCACAGCAGCTTTGCATTCCCGTGCACTTTCTAGTGCCAGCCAGTCTCTTATGGCAAACCTAGAAGGCAAGATTTGGGGTAATTCAGCAGTTCCAAGCGGCTCTGGGTTCTCAGGACATGTCAAAAAAGGCCAGGTAACCCTCCTGGCACCAGCACTGAACCCTTGGGAAGGGAAGGTTGAACCAGCCCTGGGAGTTAATGTTGGCAGCAATGCAAGGCCCATGGCACGTACCTATTTACTTGCTCTTTTCTGCCTGTACATTTGTATCATTCTCTGACGGAAAACATCAAATGCATCTTCTTTATTCTCTTCCCCTGCAACACCCAAGCCCTCCCCTGCAGAGGTAGCACCCCTAGGGAGCAAAATGGACAGTTAGAACACTCTGAGGCCAGGACGTGGCACAACGTGCAGAAGAAAGAGAACAACAGCTCCCAACAGTGGCCCAGGTCAAGGGGGAGGGCATAGTGGGAATCATAATTCAAGAGGGAAGGTCATAATTCATAATGGGAAGGTCATAATTCATAATGGGAAGGTCATAATTCAAGGGGGAAGGTCATAATTCAAGGGGGAAGGTCATAATTCAAATGGGAAGGTCATAATTCATAATGGGAAGGTCATAATTCCAAGGGGAAGGTCATAATTCATAGTGGGAAGGTCATAATTCATAATGGGAAGGTCATAATTCAAGTGGGAAGGTCATAATTCATAATGGGAAGGTCACAGTTCAAGGGGAGCAGAGGTTTGGTGCCAGTGATGATATCAAACAATCCCCACCTCCCATTTCCCATGCAAATTCCCAGCAGAAGAAAATGCTCCCGTGATAAAAAGGGAGCAGTGGAGGTGGAACCATCTGACAGAGCAAGTTCTTGGATGGACTTTAGCTTTTGTCATGGCAGATGTTGCAAAGATGGCCCAAGTTACCTTGGGGTTTATATTTCAATAATAAGGAACCACCACAGAGCTCTGGATAAAAGGGAATTTTACTGAGAGGCCATAATGCTGCTTGGTCCAAATTCCTAGCCAGGTGTGGTAGGAGATATTTGCCCTTTCCAGGAAATATGAGCCATTAACTCATCTGTCCATCCAAACATGCCAAGAGGAGAAGACAAAGCTCAAGAGGAGCAAAACAACTCCCTGGGAGCAGAGGGAGACCCACAGGAATGCAGGGACACAAAGGATCAAACCCCTTTTTCTCCAGGCTCTGTGTGTGTCCTTTGGGTGTGGGTTTGGTTTTGTTTCAAACATCTCTTGAACCATCAAAGAGCTGTGACAAACCAGTTCTCAAGGCAGGGAACAGCTCACAAACCTGCCAGGGAACTCCCCTGCAAACTTCAGTGAAATTCAAGGAACGTGCTCAGGAACATTAATAAAATAATCTCCTCAAACCTGCAAATGGGACTTTCTCTCCAAGGCCAAGACAAGCTTTGAGTTTTCCTAACACAAAAAGAGCCTCAGGTTGGTGTTTTTAACCCCTGCTGGGCCTGAAAGCCCTAATTTTGGAGATCACTCATATAATGATCAAGGAAGGCTCTACTACACAAGAATTGGAGTCTCTCCACTTATTAATCCATCCCCTTTTCCTCAGAAGATGAGATCAGACAGCACATGGACTTTTCAACAAGTCACCAGTGGGGAGCAGTTTTAAAAGGGGAGGAAAGAGTGGAGGCTGCAGGTTACTGAGGGGGAGAAATGCATCAAAATGGAAAAAAATGCATCAAAAATGGAAAAAAATGCATCAAAAATGGAAAAAAATGCATCAAAACAAGGAGAAAGAGAAAGGAAAATGTGCAATGGCACTGGTTTTGTGCTCACTAAGCTTGTCCTTGGATGGGGGAGTAAAGAGAGGAGCACACCATGACATAATCAGTCTCAGAGCTCTCTCCACGACAGGAAAGGTGCCCAAGTTTTGTAAAACACAGGGGAAGTTCTTCCCTCCTCTATTTTCCCCATTTAAAATGCAGCTTTTTAAGGTGGCCAGAAGCTTGTTCAATGTGCTGGGTCTGTCAGACCAAACACAATTAACCAGCCCATGATGAGCTGCAAAACTCATGCCAGGAGCTCCAGAAATGACACAAATTATTCATCTCTTTGGTCCCAACAGGTTTTGAGGTAAAAACCCCCAAGGTTTTAAGCACAAGAGCTACAGGTGGAGTGAGCTCCTTCCTCACTGGCTTTTTCCTGCTGGAGAAGGAAATATAGAAATATAATTATGGCTGCTGGAAAAAAAAAAGCAAGCAAATAAACCAGAAGGAAATAATTTCATAAGCAATTTAAATGACCCAGGCAGGGAGAGAACACAGAAATCCCTGGAGAAAGAAGACTGTTAAACCACAGACACAGAGTTGGTTGTGTGGGTTCAGAGACAAATAAATTGTGTGGGTTCTGAGAGAAATAAATATTGTGCTGCTTATTTAGGTGGGGAGTGAAGGAGGCCTTATCCACCAGGAGAGATGATATTATCCACCAGGAGAGATTGTATTATCCACCAGGAGAGATTCTCCATTCTCTGGCAGCAGTGGACACTGGAGACAGCAATTTCAAATGCCCAAATGAAGATTAAAGCCCAGAATTCCAAGGAAAATCCACACTTACCTTCTGGCAGGAGCACTCACCTCTCTCCTTTAAGCAGTGGAACGAATCACATGATGAGAGTGACAATCAATGAGTTGCCTAAACCTACCACAGTGGGTGACATTCCTAAATGCCACTGGTACTTTATGTGCCTGCAGGATGATGTGTTAACAATCCCTGAGCATTCCCAGCCTTTTCCAGAGGTGTGTTCCCCTTACATACACTTTGACAGGCTCTCTGATCCCTTTGCCTCGTGTGCCAAGGCCGTGTCCCTCCTGCCAGCCCATCTTCTGGAGCATCTGGAAACCCACGTTCCTGTGGGTGAGCCTCTTGTGGGAGAATTCCAAGTCTTTGGGTTTCTATGGAGAGGAAGGGAAACAGAAAAACAAAGGTGGGTTGGTAGGCAGGGAGATCATGTCTTAAAATCCCCCAAATCCACCCCCACCACGAAAGGGTGTTTGAATTTCTGGAGGTGCAGGAAGAGTTTCCAAGCAGCACTGCAGGGAAATCAAAGGAAAACCTGCCTGGTTGGTAAAAAGGTGTTTATTCCAGGGTCTCAAATGGTTTAATGGCATTGTTAGGGTAGCAAATGAGACACCTCTGGGTTTTGAAAAGTAGCTGTGGTTTTTTGGGAAGGAATGTTGGCTGAATCCCTGTTCCAAAAGCAGCAGCAGTCAAATAACATCTCACTCATTATGGAAAATGGCAACATGCTTTTCAGGCAGCAAAGCACCCATTTCTTTACATTATTTAACAAAAGATTAACCCACAGCTACTCAACAGTGCTCTAATCATAATATGTTTCATTTAGATACAGGTATTTAAACCCTAAACCCAACAGGTTTTTGGGAGGAGTCACAACTCTCTCCTCAGGTTTAATCCAGCCTTTCCCAGGACCAGGTTCTTCAGGTTTTACTTTGGGTTTATGGCACAGACACGTTTTTGGGGCTGCCTCCTGGGATTGTCAGGATGCACCTGCAAACCAAATGGGTTCTTTACCTTCTTCTTCTTTGTAACTGGGCAGCCCCGAGGTCTGTCATAAGCAATCCTGACAGGTTCATGCACTGCAAGGCAGAGCAAAGGGAAAACTCAGCTGTGAAGAGAAAACCTGTTTCAATCAGACCTCCAAAAAGCACCTCTCAACTCCAGCTCAGTGCCTGGGCCTGAAATCACAACCAGTGAGAAAGACCAGAACAGAATAAGAAAAGAGAGAAGAAATTAGAGAACATTTGAGGAATGAAGTTGGACACAAACATTGTTATTGCAGCACAATAGCAAAACTGTTGCATGATTTATTCAGCTTCTCCTGTGCCAGCTGAACAAACATTTAAAGTGTTGTGCTCATTTTTGTACCAAAGAACTATCTTTTGGTTTTCTGCCAACAACCACCAGCAAAAAAAGGACATAAAAATGAGGAATTCTGTGCTGATACTACGAATTCTCTTCTAAGTGAGACTCACCTGTTGGTAAGGATATTTGAGGAATGAGGTTGGACACAAACATTGTTTTTGCACCACAATACAAAAGCTGTTCCTTGATTTATTCAGCTTGTCCTGTGCCAGTTTAACGAACACTTAAAGTGACTGTTTTGCTCACTTTTATACCAAAGAACTATCATTCTCTTTGGCCAACAACCACCAGCTATAAAGCCCATAAAAATGAGGACTTCTGTGCTGGTTCTCCTTCCTCCCCCACTCACCTTTGGGTTCTTCTATGAGGCAGATCCTTTTGGAGGCAGGGATCATCCCAACCTTCAGGGACTTGCTGCTGATTCGTTTGCGAGGGAAGGGGGTGCCGGGGGCAGGAGTGGGTGCCTGTGTCGACAGATTTGGTACAGCACCATCAGAGGAGCTGGAAAGCTGCATTTCACCTGCTGCCATTTCCTCTCCTGCTTTGGAAACCATCTCTTCATCTAGGTTTGCCACACTTCTACCTGCTGCCATGTCCTCCTCGTCTCCCTCCTCTGCCTGCTCCGTTTCTTCCAAAGGCTGGGCAATGTCCTCCTCAAACTCAGCATCCTCCTCATTATCTTCTTCCTCCTCTTCTTCTTCTTCCTCCTCTTCCTCTTCTGAGACATCCAGATTTCTCTCTCCAGCCTTAGCACCTTCCCCAGCATCAGCTGCTTCAGACACAGCACTGAAGTTGATGGAGGGACACAACTCGTAGACCTTCATTCGGTAGAATTTGAAAGCAGAGCTGTTTTGATCCTGCAGAAACCTGAGCAGAAGAAAAACCAGGGAAAACCACATGAGAAAGAGATTTTCTTCAGCTGGTGTGAAGCAAGACATTAGAAACCAGTCTCTGGTTAATTTTGGAGTGGTCATTTCCAGGGGTGTTGGGGTAGAACTGCAGGGCTCCCTTTGCCAACAGGTACCACACACAGCAATTATTCTCCTCAATTCTGATGTTCAGCAGCACCTCCCAAGCTGTGCTGTGAGGGATTCAGTGGAATTACCCTAAAAATACTTTGGCAGAGCAATCTCTCAGGATTCAAGCTGGTTATTTAGCATATAAAAGACAGAAAGGTGCATTTGGGAGAAGTGTTTTCCCTTCTCAGGTATTCTGGATATTCACCATGAACAGAGGTGCTGAAGACAACAGGGAGAATTGCCCCAAATCAGGGAGAATTGCCCCAAATCAGGGAGAATTGCCCCAAATCGTGTTTCTAAACACCCTGGACAAAACCAAACTCCTCAGCACCCAACTCCAGAGATGCATTTGGGAGCTGCTGAGCAGCCCATTCACAGAGCAGAAGGTGCAGTTACTCACCACAGGTCTGGGTTATCTGCACTGTTGTCAATGCTGAACTGCTCGATTTCTGGTCCTACCTGAGCAACAAACTTGGCAAGTTTCTCTGCAGTTTCTATGGTTTTGGCATCCACTGCAAGAAAGCAAAGATTCTGTCAGCTTCCTCCAAACCTGCACCATTGAGGGGTCAGGACAAGTGAGAACCATCAACTTCAGCCCCACAAATGATTTTTAGAACACCCAGCACAACATTCCATGAGGTTCTTTTCTCGTGTCACCACCAATTCCAAATCCAATCGTGACCCTTTCACTTACCATCAGGAAACTGAGAGGCCAAGGGTGGGCAAAGCTCTGGTGGTGCTGCCAAATCCTCAGGCTGTGCTGGCAGAGAGGCCTCGGAGCTGGGGGCACCTTGTGGGGACAGGGGGGCGTCGAGGGGAGAGTTCTTCTGGGACACGCTGGCTCCTGCCACGGAAACCTTGTCGTGGGCTGGACCTGGAAGATGTTTGTCTTGGTGCTTCAGCACTGTCCCAGCTGAAAGCACAGTCTGTGTCCCTATGGTTGCTCTCCTCACCTTCCTTCCTCGGGGGCCACGCTGGGGGAGCACTGCAGGCCTTTTCCTTTTAAAGAGCCTTCTCTTGAGACTTGCAATTTTCCGGGCGTACAGCAAGGCCCTGATGGATTCTGTGGCAGCTTCTTCTGGGGTCCTGCCCTCCCCACCCTCCTCCTTCCCTCCTCTCTGCATCTCTGATAACTTCAGCCTGTAGTATTTGTACTCCAGACTGTCTTCATCAGCCAGGAACCTGAGGGGAAGCACAGAAATGGCCTGAAAGCTGAGCTGAAAGCACAGGAAGCTCAGCAATCCAGCTTTGGTTCTTTCCAGGTGTTTCCACAAGCTGCTGTGTGAACAGGTTTTCCTTGGAGTAACAGCCAACTCCACGTCTGAAGCAGGCAGGAAAGTGTGCCAAGCAAATAAATAATGGAGGGGTTTGACATCAATCATCTGGGGAGTAATTAATCAGCTATGCTGCAGCTCACACATGAAGAGACAGTGTCATATGAAAAGATCATCACACTTGGAAGTGGCTCAGCTTTCCCTCTCCCCCATTATTCATGGAACACCAAATCCCTAAGCCTGTTACCTCCCTGGGTGTTTATATCAACTACATTCACTTGTTCATCTCCTAAATGCAAACTGCTTTTAACATCTTGCCTTTGCAGTGACAAACAAGTCACTCCTGACACATCAAAAGGAACGTGACCTACTCGACACAACAGAAGCACCAGGACAATTTCCAGGGATATCAGAAGTCTAATTAGCTCAGGAAACATCTCCCAAAAATCTGATTAAACACACAATAGGCTTTGATCTGCCACCCACTGCAAACACTGAGCTTCATTAGGTATTCCAGCAGGGAGAAGCATTCCAACACACAGGTCCAACACACCCACCAGTATTCAGGGCAGTTCTTCTGGGCGCTCCTGTCTTTGGCAGACAAGGTTCCTGACACGATGCTCTTCACCAGCTGCTCAATTGTCTCCACAACTTTCCTGTCAGCTCGTTGTGGCACTGTGGGAAGACAAGAAATGCAATCAGACCCAGCCATTGATTATCCTCATCCTCAGAGTGTCCAGAGGTCATAGGTTTTGCTCTTTGGCATGCCAACATTTGCAATTTTTCAATGTATTAATAGAAAACAGGCTGTGCTTAATCCCAGAAGAGTTGGGGTTGGAAGGGACCTCTGGAGATCCCCAACCCCCCCAGGGGGACATCCCACCTGGAGCAGGGCTGGGATGTCTCCAGAGAGGAGACTCCACACCCTCCCTGGGCAGCTCTTCCAGGCTCTGCCACCACCATGGGAAGGAGTTCTTCCTCACGGGGAGATGGAACTTGTTTAGTTTCTGGCCAGCACTGCTTGTCCTGTCACTGGACACCACTGGGAAGGGTCTGGGAGTGTCCTCTGGCACCCCCTGCTGATATTTATGGATTGATGGGATCCCCTCTCAACCTTCCCTTCCCCAGACTAACCAGGCCCAGCTCCTGCAGTGTCTCCTCATCCGAGAGAGGCTCCAGATCCCAAATCCTCTCTGTGGCCTCTCCTGGACCTTCCCCAGCAGGATCCCCCCCCCGACCTGTGGCCACACCCTTCCCAAACTGGAATAAATTCAGGAAACTTCTAAGCTTTAACTGAGGTTCTAGGCCTCAGTTTACTATGAAAAGCACTGTGGGGTAAGAAACTTATCCTTGGTCACCCTGGGCAAGTGAAGTCATCCTTAAAAAGGGAATTTCTTACTGCAGCAAAAGGATTTGGTGCAAAATATGTTTATTTGAATGCTGCTCTGAAAAGGGTGAGTTCCAAATTATCAGTCATTAAGAGAGAGCCCTGCAAGACCTTCCTGAGAAAGGCTCTGAAGTTCAATTAGGGAAAAACTGAATCTGAAAGAATCTGAAGTTCAATTAGAAAAATAACCCAGATGAGCAGAATAATGAGCAGGAATGTTTAAGGGAGGAGGAGGAACTCACTGGCCTAATGGAGTGGAGATTTAGTTACAGATTAGTTATAGATTTAGTTATAAATTAGAGGATATAAATATCTCCAGTGAAATACACCTGGATCTGATGAAAGTGGTGATGGTAACATCTCCAGAATTGCAGATATGCAAATCCTTCCCTCTGTAACGAGGCTGCTCCTGACCTCCCTACCTCGGGGTGGGGAAACTGGAGGGGCAGCCGAGGGCAGGAGCTGCAAACCCTGGATTTAAGGTGCAAGCACGTGCCAGAGGGAGGAGAGAGCAGAGAGCTGCTGGGGATTTGCATGGAATTCCCACAATGAGCAATTCCTGACCCAATGAAACCATAAAGATTGGTGACCAGAACTCCCACCCTGCAAAGGGTCTTAGAGCAGCTCCCTCCCTCTTACCTTTGGTGTCAGGAGAGGGTGTTTTAAGCTGCTCTGTGGCCTCTGCTTCAGGTTTTTTCATCTGGATTGGGTACCCACTCTTCTCCAGCCAAGCCTTCAGGTTTTCAATGTACTCCCTCCCAAACAACATCGAGTCATCGAAGTTTGGGAAGAGCGTCGGGGCCGGGGCCATTTCCTGGAGCCCCACAGCTTCCAGGATCTTCTCCTGCCTGAAAACAGACGCCAGGGCAAAGGTCTGCCCCAGGAGAGCCAGGGACTTCCTGCACAGGGACACAGTGGTCTCAAAAGCACTGGCCATCTCTCTTGGGTTGGCAAAGCCACTGGTTTTAATGCTTAACTCGTAGGCATTGCAGGCCATGAGCAGCGGGGTGACCCCTTTGAGCAGCCGGTCCTGCAGCCTCATGATGTATTTGTCGAAGGGTTTGATGATCTCGAAGAAGCAGTTCTTGGTTTTCACGGCCCCCTTGTCCAAGAGCATGTTCAAAAACTCATTGTCCACTTTGGGGGTTTTGAGGGCAGCGTGCTGTAAACTCTTGATGGTGAAGAAACAGTAATCCCTGTGCTCTGGCCTCAGGGAGCACTTGAAGGAAGCCAACATTTTGGCACAGGTCTCCGTCTCCAGCTCGAAGAGAGCTCCGAAGAGCCGGGAGAACTCGGCGTCGTTCTTGATGGCGTGGAACCCGGCCCACTTTATAATCTCCATGCCAAACGTGGAGAAAATGTCTGATTTGTCCACGAGGTCGAAGTTGAGATTCCTGAACACGTGGGCAGGCTTTGGGAGCCTCAGGATGGGTCTCTGGGCTGCCAGGGCTGGCCTTTGGTTAGGCCGTGGAGGCAGCTTTGGGACAGGCACAGGCCTCTGGTCAGGTCGTTCCGCACCTTCCAGGGGCTGCTCCGGTGGCTTTGGATCGAGGCCTGGCTGGGGTTTTTTCACATTCCACTTCTTGAGGGGCGTTTTGATCTCTCCTTTGAACACTTTAGCTTTAACCACCCCCCTCGTGAGCCGCTTGCCCCGCAGGACTCTCCCCCTTCCGACACCCCCCCTCCACATCTGGGGCTGGAACTCGCTGTCTTGGACCCCGAACTCCACGTCATACTCCTGATTTTCCACGCTGCCATACTCTTCATCCATGAGTCCCGGTGATCTGAAATCACCTAAGATATCTGCAGGGCTAAAATCAGGTTCATGTGGTCCCGTGGCTTCCCAAGAGTCAGGAGGGCCATAATCCTGCTCGTGGGAAGCCAGGCCCCCATAATCCCTCTCGTGGGAAGTCGGGTGCCCGTACTCCCGGTCGCGCGATGCCGGGTGCCCATACTCCCTATTTGGGGCAGCTGGGTGCCCATACTCCCTATTTTGAGCAGCTGGGTGCCCATATTCCCTATTTTGAGCAGCTGGGTGCCCATACTCCCTATTTTGAGCAGCTGGGTGCCCATACTCCCTATTTTGGGCAGCTGGACGCCCGTACTCCCGGTCATGAGGCGTGGGGCGGCCGAACTCCCGCTCCCGTGGCACGGGGCGGCCGTACTGCTCGTGGTAATAGTTGTCCTTGCGTAGGAGGGGGCTGCCAGGTCTGTAGGAAGGGCCTGGATAGTCTTCCCGGGGGTCTTCAGCCCACTCCTCGTGGGGGTGGTGCTGGGTGCTGTCGTGGGGGTATCGCCCCTCGTCGGGGAAAGCCTCGTCGTAGCGCGGCCTCGGGATGGGCCTGGAGTGAGCTGGAAGGAGAGAACACACCAATGCACTGGCAGGAGTGGTGGGAGAGGCATTTAATGAACATATTCAGAGGCTTAAAAGAGTCAGGATAGCAAAATGATCCAAGGAAACACACGTTATCTAACTCTGGGATGTTCCCGTTTGGTCTGTTGGGTACTCTGAGTAACCCAAGTTCTGCCACGACCCCCCTGATTTTTGGCTCATGGTTTCCTCAGCTGATGCTGGGGCTCAAAATGCTTCTGCTGGGCTTTCTCACAGGGAGAAACATCAAAACTTCTGGTTTCACTGAATCCCTGAGATGGGAAAAGACCTCCAAGGCCAAGCTGTGCCTGATCCCCACCCTGTCACCCAGAGCAGAATTCCCAGGCTGAGGGGCAGGAATTCAACAGCTCCTTTTTCCTCCAAACTCACACAACCACCATCTAAAATAACGTTGCAGGAATTTCCAGTATTGCTGACTTTGCAAAGTATCCAACATTCCTATTCCCTAATTCATTGGAGAAAGTAAAGAATACTTGAAAAAATTAAAGTATTTAATGGAAATTATCCCTTCAGGGCTCAGAGAACTTTAAAAATAACAGGTCTTGAAACTCTCCCATGAATGTACATCCCCGTGAACGCCATCCCAGTTATTTTTACAGACATTTTATATATCAAATCTAGAAAAGATCACTTGGGGATCACGTTTTATGCCCATTCATGAGCTCCAGTGCCCTGCTTTCGGCTTTTTCCTCAAACTCCCCACGAAATACAAAGACCCAAAGGCTTCCCATGCCCTCCTACATTTATTGAATGATTTATTTAAGTCATCACCACAACCCCATGCTGGACCCGGACCCGCTCCCTGCTGCAGCCTGGACACACCACCCCTTTGTCTGAAACCGCCTTTCCCCCCTCACAACTCGCCCTCCGCTGCCTGGCCATTCCTCCCCTCGCCCAAAATCGATATTTTATTAAAAAAAAAAATAAAATTAAATTAAAAAAAAAAGACCCACGCAGCGCGAGGAGCCCTCAAATGGAAGGCGCTGCGGGCAGGGGCGGCGCATCCCCCTCACCTTTAAAGCGCTGCCCCGCGTCGTGGCCGCCCTCGGCGCGGTACCGCTTCACTTTGTCCTGCACCACGGCGCCGAAGGTGTCGCGGGTGATGCGCCTCGAGGCCATTGTCGCCGCCGGCCCCCG
>JAWWMP010000082.1:1572885-1586834 GCA_035047865.1 Dendrocincla tyrannina
CCAGACATGGAGGGGGACACTGTGGGGTCACACGGAGGTGCCAGAGATGGGGGGGACAATGTGGGGTCACCCCGAGGTCCCAAAGATAGGGGGAGGCCACTGGGCGGTCACACTGTGGTCCCAGAGATGGGGGGAGGAGAGTGTGGGGTCACCCCGAGGTCCCAGACATGGAGGGGGACACTGTGGGGTCACACTGAGGTTCCAGAGGTGGGGGAAGGACACTGTGGGGTCACACTGAGGTCCCAAAGATGACGGGGGGGCTGGGGACCCTCAGCCCTGTCCCTGCTGTGGGATCACCTGGCACCCCCCAGGTGTGCAGCCCCCTGGGACACCCTGGTCATGCAGTCCCAGGTACAGACCCCCCTGCCCCAGGCTGGCACATTTTGGGCATGGACCCACTGGAATCCCCTGCGTAGGGACCCCTCGGGCACCGACCCCCTACCCAGGAGGGACCTTCTGGCCATGCAATCCCACTGGGAACCCCTGGGCATGGACCCTCCTGGGCAGGAACCCTCTGGGACCCCCTGGGCACGGACTCCCTGGAAACCCCCCGGGCAGGGACCCCCATGGGACCCCCTGGGCATGGACTCTCCTGGCAGAGACCCCCTGGAACCCTCCAAGCAGGGATCCCCTGGGCATGGATAACCTGGGCATGGACCCCCTGGGTATGGACCCCCCGAGTAGGGACCCCCTCGCCATGGACCCCCTTGGGACCCTCTGGGCATGGACCCCCTGGAAACCCCCCGGGCATGGATAAGCTGGGCATGGACCCCCCGAGCAGGGACCCCCCGGGCATGGACCCCCTGGGACCCCCTTGGGACCCCCTGGACACGGACCCCCCGAGCAGGGACCCCCTGGGCATGGACCCCCTTGGCACCCCCCGAGCGGGGACCCCCACCCAGCAGGGCCCTTCTGCCCATGCAACCCCTTTGGGACCCCCCGTCCGTGCACACCCCCCAGAGCCCCCCGGGCAGGGCCCCCTGCCCACGGCCGCCCCCCGGGCCTCCCCCCCGGCCCTTCCCCAGCCCGGCCCGTGCCCACCATGGCGGGGTCAGCGCAAAGGCGGCCGCAGGAAGGGCCTCCCCACCGCCTCCTCCGCCGCGACAGCCAATCCGCGGCCGTCTTCCGTTTGACTGACAGCCCGTCAACCAATGGGAAGACCGCTATGGGGCGTGGGGGCGGGCTCTGCGCCTCCCAGCACCCCCGTGAAGTGGCGGGGACCGCGGGTTCGAGTCCCGGGACCGCAGGTTCGAGTCCCGGGACCGCAGGTTCGAGTCCCGGCCCCGCAAACCCCGCCCGGGGATAAACCCCCCGTAAATCATTTAAATCACTTAAATCACGCAAATCACAGAAATCCAAGTGCCCTCCCGCGCCCCTGCGGGATAACGCCCAGGTGCCCGCTGGGGACCGCTGCCAGCTCCATCACTCCTCTTGCTCAGCTGGAGGGGGCCAGTTACACTCACAGGCTCGAGCTGGGGAGAATTCAATTCATTACCAATCGAATCAGAGCGGGATAATGAGAAGTAAAACCAAATATCGGAAGCAGCTTCTCCACATCGCTCCCTTCTGCCTGGGATATATTTCATTCCCAAACTCTCTGCCCCCTTTGCCCCAGTGGCACAGGGGGATGGGGAATGGGGGCTGTGGAGGGTCCATCACGTTGGCCCTGCTGGTCCTTCCTCCTCGCTCTTTCCCTGCTCCAGGACAGGCTCTTCTCTCCACAGGAGCTTCCCAGGAGGACAGAGCCTCTTTTGGGCATCCTGCCTCCTTCCACTCCTTCACCGACCTCGGGCTGTTGCTCTTTCTGGCTGCAAAAAATGCTCGGGTTTTTCTTTCCCCGTCTTAAAAATGTTATTCCAAAGGAGAGGGCAGGGGGTTGGGTGGCAGCAGCTCCATCCCTGTGGCCTCCCTGTCCTCCTTCACCCCGGGGCTGGCTGAGCTGGGACCTTCCTCCTCCCTCGTCCCTTCCCTGGAGCATCAGTCATGGAATCACAGAATCCTTTAGGATTTAGGTTGGAAAAGACCTTTACAATCGAGTCCAAACGTTCCAGCAGCACTGCAAAGGCCACCACTAACCCGTGTCCCCAAATGCCACATCCACACGTCCTTTACATCCCTCCAGGGCTGGCGATGCCAGGGGACAGTCTGTGCCCATCCCACCTGCCATGTCCTTTCCCCCGTGTCTTCCCCGTGGGATAAACGGGATCCTCTCCCGTGTTTATCCCCCTGTCCTGCCCCGCCACATCTGCCCGTGGGCACCGGAGGGCACGAAGGTGTTTGGGGCCGGGGCAGAGCCCGCTGGGCACAGCTGGTCCAGGGTGATAACGGGGAAGGGGCATCAGCGCCCACCAGGGTGCCAGAACCCACATCCCAGTGCCAGAACCCCCATCCCAGTGCCGGGACCCGCATCCCAGTGCCAGAACCCACATCCCAGTGCCAGGACCCGCATCCCACTGGGATCCGCGAGCATTCCCGCTGAGCTGGGTGTCACTGAGGGCTGTGACAGCCCTGCCCTGCAAGGACCACCCTCTCAGCCTCTCGGGGGGCTCCGGTGGGTGCCCCTGGTCCAGCCAGGGTGCCGGGATTCCCAAAGGGTTGCCATGGATATGGATCTCCCTGGCGACGGGATGCGTTTCCCACTAGATGTCGCTTCCGCCCGTGCCCGGAGCATCCTCGAGGGTTGGGGTACCCAGATTTGGGGGTCCCACATCCCCTTCCCCCCCCCCCCACACACACACCAGGGCACCCTGGCCATGCAGCCCCCGCTGTGCCCCCCACTCTGGGCAGCCCCTGTGCCAATGGGGGCATCTCGGGCCTTGTGATGCCAAAACCCCCCCCGTTTCCCCCAAAGTGACCCAATCCCTCATGTGCCAGCCAAGCCAGGGGCCGGGGGAAGCAGCCTCTTCCATCCCCTTTGCTGCCTCCATGCCCCCCAAACCCCCCAGACTCCCCAGACCCCGCAGCACTCGGGGCTGCCCAAAGCGGTCCCTCGGCTTCCCTGGAACGAATCCGGAGCCCCCGGACCCTTCCAGCCCCCACAGCGCCGGCTTTCAGCCCCCGCCGAGACCCAGAGAAAGGGAAGGAAAGGTGGAAGATGGATGCTCGGGGCACCCCCAGCCCCCGCCGCCCTCCCCCAGGACACAAAAGCCCCTTTTGAGGGCTGATTTTATACCGCTCCCGCCGCGATGCCCGAATTAGCATCAGCAAAGGGATCGGAGGCCACGGGACGTTGTCGCTGCCGCTGGAAAGTCGGGAATTAATGGGTTTCCCACTGCCGAGCCCGCTCAGGGGGTGCCAGGCCCGGGGGGTGCCCCCCGTCTGAACCGGGGATGGGGGGGCATTTCCCTCCCAGGGCTGGCATTTGGTACCCAACCTCACCCACCCAACCTCCCACCGGGGGACACCAAAACCCCAGCGCCCGAGGGATGCCACGTCTGGGCGATGCTTGGGGGGGCAAGCTGGGCACCCCTCTCCGTGCCCCTTTATCCCCCCCCAGTGTTTCCCATTGCGCACAAAGGCGGCGGGGCATTGTCCGGGCTGCATCGCATTACCCGCCGCTCCCTCCCGGAGAAATCACTTGTATTTCACGCTCCATTGAGCAGCTGCCTGTATATATTTTCCCGTGTTGCACTTTTAGCATGACAAAAGGAGAGGGCCTGTGAACTCCTTGCTCTTCAGACCTCTCCGACACGTCCCCCCGAGCGGAGCCCCCCTCGGTTAGCATAACAAACTGCCACGCTCCCTCCGACGTGCTCCGGGCTCCCCTCCCGGCTCTTTTTTTTCTTTTGGTCCTGGGAATTTAATGTATAGCTCAATATTTGGGCGTCTGGGTCGCTGGAGGAGGCGGGCGAACGCGTGCTGGGAGGTGGGGTGGGAGCTCAGGATTTCCAGGATGTCCTTCCAGTGGCTCCTTTGGAGGAGCTGCCCCGGGAATTCACCGGGAATGCTGGTGGGATGGCACAGCCCTGCCCTGGGGAAGCTGTGCCCGTCTGCTGCTGGAGCGGTTTTGCCGTGGAATTTGAGTTAAAAGAGAGAAAAAAGGGAGTTGTGGGGCTGGAGCGAAGTTTTGGGACCAACAGCACCAACTGGGGCTGGAGAAACCGGTCGGTGAGGTGGGAGCTGGTGGAGCTGAGCGGGTGTTTGTCCCTCTCAGGTCCCTGTGTCCCCAAACTGTCCCCCATCAGGAGCCCTGTGGGTGGCAAAGGGGGGCACTTTGCCCAGGTCCAGGGTGGCACTGAGGAAGAAGAGGCAGCAAGGCTGAGGTGGGACACGTCCCCACAGCGCCCAAGCCTGAAACTGCTCCCGCCACCCCCCAGCCCAAAAGGGACAGGACATTGTCCCCTCTGGGGCTGGACACCCTCGGGCCACCCCTCACCTCCCACTGTGGGGATAGGAAGGGCTGGGAGAGGAAAGCTCATCCTGTTGGGAAGGAAACACATCCCGAACACGGGGGGACCTGGGGGTCCTGCAAGGGAAAGGGACAACGTTCTGCTCAGACACCAGGCTGGGACAACACTGGGGGCTTTCAACACCTTTAATGCACTGGAATTTTTCCCTCTCCCTCGTTGACTGCAGATCTCATCCTCCTGATGCCTTGGCTGGGTGGCAGCAGCTCCGTGTCCTTCCAGCTTCCTGGGATGTCACCTCGCTGTCCCTTCTGCCTCGGAGGTGGGAGGGGACCCCTGGGTGGGACCCTCTGGGCGTGTCTGGTTTTGGGGTGTTTATTTGGGAAAGGAGGGAGTAAATCCTTACCCCGGGGATGGGAAGAGTTTCTCACGGGTCCCACCCACGCTCCAAACCGAGCCGTGGCTTTTCTCCAGCTTTTCCTGGTCACCTGGACCCCACTCCTGTCACCTGTTAATGGGAGAAACTGGTGTAAGCCCAGTCCAGCCCAGTAAAAACCAGGGCCAAGTCCCCATGGGACAGATGAGAGGTGACTTTGTCACCAATATCCCAACTCACTTCCCAAATAATTTCTTTTCCCCCGATCCCTCCGTGCAATTGGGGGCGTTTCCATTGGGATTTGCCTCCAGCAAAGGGAATGGCAGGAATTTGGGATCAGTGTGTGTTAACTGGCTGGGGACACCTTGGGACACCTTGAGAGAGGTCAGGTGGCAGCAGGAGAAGGGAAATCCACATCACTGCTGATGTCTAATGGGGAGAAGAGCCCTCAGCTGGGCAGGAGAGGGGGTCATAGAATCATGGAAGGGTTTGGGTTGGAAGGGCCTTAAAAATCATCCCATTCCACCCCCTGCCATGGGCAGGGACATCTTACATTACCCCAGCTTGCTCCAGGTCCCATTCCACCTTGGACACTTCCAGGGATGGCATTTTCCAGGACGTGCCATGTCCTGCAAAGCTCATGGGAGGATGTGGTGGGTGCTCTGGGGGTCCTGGGCACTGCTGTGGCCTTCAAGGGGTCCCCAATTCCCACCCCAATCCCACTGGCTGCTCCAAAAGCTCCTTACCAGCTGCTGGATCTCTTGGGGACAGGCTGGTCCCTGGTACACATGGTGGCACCTCTTCACTCATGTCCTTGTTGCTGCTGGTGCCTCGAGGGGGTCCTGATGCCCCAGCTGGGGGGTGCATCGACCAAGCCCCTGGAGATGCTGGACACTGTCCTGTGGATGGACATGGATGGTTTGTCACACCCTCTCCCCATTCCAGTCTCCTGTGTTATCCCTCCTGCTGCTTCTCCCCCTCCCAGCCTTCCCCTTATGTGTGTCTGAGCCCAAATTCCCTCCTTAACTGGCACGTTGGGGCATCATTGGGGTGTTACAAACTTCCTGGGGTGTTACAGCCATCCTGCATCCCATAAATCCCCCAAAAGTGGCTTTTCCTGTCGGTTCCCCCAGCCCTGATCCCCTGAGAGGGATCTGTCACTTTGGGGTGTGGGTTTGGGTGGGTCCCTGCCCTCCCCAGCCCTGAGCACGTGGATGCCCCCAGGGATGCCCAGGAATGCCCACTCAGGGATGGGGAAGGTGGGAGGGTATTTGCACGAGCTGGTGCTCCAGTGGGAATATTGCCCTTGGAAAAGCTGCCTCTGGATGCCTTTAGCCTTGGATTTTGCCAGAGTTCTCCTGGGCTCTCCCTCCAGGATGCTGCAAAAGGGGGAACCTGCCAGAGGGGTTCCCTGAAAGACCAGACCCCCTCAAATCCAACTTTTCCCACTGGAATTCCATGGCAAACTCTCTTCCCGGATCTCCCTCTCCCCTTTATGCACAATTCCAAAGGAGCCTTCCCTAGGGGATACAGATTCCCCCCTTGGAATCCCCTTTCCAGGGCTCTGCCCACACTCCCTGGGATTTTGGGGCTCCCTGTGGTGCTCTCTCTGCCTTCAGGTAGCCAAAGGCTCCTCACCTGCCCCATCCCAGACCCAGGGCTGGCTCTCTTTAAGGGTGAATTGATAAACCAAGGTGTTTGGGGTGGGAAACCCAAAATTCCTCATTCCTGGAAATGCTCAGCTGATTTTTTTTTTCCTTAATGAATTGACCAAGGCCTGTGGATTTTGGGGCAAAACCAAACCTGTTTGGATGTTCCCCCCCCCCCCCAACATTTCCTGGGACACGGTGAGAGCCACCAGCATCTTCTCCCTGCTCCAACATGGGACCAAGACACCTCCTGGGGGGCGATTTGGGGGGTTCAAACCTGGGTTTGGGGCACACTGAGGGGGCATCAACCCCCAGGAGATGTGGCTGTAATGGGGGGATTGGGGTGCTTGGGGGGGCTGCACTCCCTCCTCCCCCTCAGCCCTGCCCTGGCCAGCCTTGGAACAGCTTGAGTGTCCAGGAGGGAATTCATTTCAATAAATTTCCATAGGGATTAATTTCTCCTCTTCCCAGCACTGGTGGGGCTGAGGGTTTGGGTGTGAATGAGGAAAGCTGAGCCTGTTTTGGAGGGACAGGGGAAGACAAGGGACGATGGGGGGCACCTTCCTGCCCACACAGCCCTTCATTTCCAGCTTTGGGAAGGTTTTTTGAGCCCATCCTCATCCTCCCAACAGCCCAGCACTTGCTGGTCCCAAACAGAGGGGTCAGAAATGCAACCCCTCCCTAATTCCCAAACTTTCCTCCAAGCAGAGTCACTGTGACTCGAGAGTCGACCTTGGATGACCCAAAACACCATCAAGGAGAAAGGTTTGGGCTGTGCAAGCTGCTGGAAAGAGGATTTCCCACAGTGGAAAGCCCCTGGATGTGCCCACCCCACCAGGAGCCTTGTCCTGGCCCTGTTCCCGTGCTGGGTTTTCCCTGGGGATGTTTGACCTGGGTCCTTCAACACTTAAAAAATCTGCATTTTTGCTTTTCAGCATTCCCTGGGCAGAAAAAGAGGGACGGAGGGGGGGCTTCTCCATCCTGGCACAGGACAGAGAAGGGACACAGCAATGCCACCATCCTCTCCCCCCCTGAAAAAAGGGATATCAAGGGCTGGGAAAAACCCTTTTTGGAGCAGCCACTCAATCCTAACACTCGGAAATCCCAGGAGATGAGAATGCCATGAGGTTTTCCAGCTTTTCCAGCCCTCCCCAGGACCCCTGGAGCAGGGGACATCCTTTCAGCAAGGAAAAATGATAATCCCCCTCCTGCTAAACGAGCACAAGACCATTGAAATGACTGATGTGGGGTTTTTTTTTTCCATTCTGCCCAGGATTTGGGATTCAAAGCGTGAGCAGGAATTCAAATAACCGGGGTAAATAAATCAGGGCGAGTGAACACTTGGAAACAAGCAGAGCAACAGCTATTTTTGGCTGGCAAATTTGGGAGGTTTTCAGGCTCCTTCAGGGCACGAACTGCTGCAAGAATTCGTTTCCACTGCAGCAAAAGGAAAGCGGGGAGGGGAAGGAGTTTCCTTTCTCCTCCCGGGGAGGTGGAGGTGGGAAAACCAGGCGATGCCAGGAGGGTCTTGCACCCACAGAAATGCTGATTTGGGGCTCGGGGGTGACAAAGGGGCACTCTGGGGGTGTCCCCATGGAGGGTCAGTCCCTGCTGGTTTTTACCCACCGAGGATGGAGAGCAGAATTAAACCCCTTTCAGAATTAAACCCCCTTCTCTGAAAATGCCAAGCGGAGCACAGAACGTGGGGATTTTTGTGAAACTAAAAGATACCCTTTCCACCCAAATTTCCAGCAGGAATCCTGATTTTTTTTAAACGTGGCTCACATTCCCTTGGGAACAGCTCTCAGGAGCATTCCCAGCACCCACCAGCTCTGGCTCTAAAGCACCCACCAGCACCCAGTGCTGTCCCAGTGTCCCGCACCTCGTTTGCTGTAGTTCATTAAGCTTTGGGGATGTGGAAAAACAAGGAAAAGTGGCTCATTAACAGAATTTTGGGATCCTGGGCTGCCCTGCAGTTGGACAAGGCTCTGCCTTTAAACCCTGGAGCTCCGGAGCTGGGATTGCAGGGATGGGGAGCAGCATTTTGGGGGGTACCCCAAACCCCCCCCCTTCTTTTCCAGAAGGGGCTTTGCTTGCTCCAAACCTGTTCCCAGGTAACCCCTCCGTGCTTTGTGTCCCCACCCTGCAGCCCAGAACTGCCCCACCCCAGGGTGGGCAGCACCCAAGGGTGCTGGGGACCTCTCCAATGGGGCAGCACCCCAAAAATCCGAGCTGCATCCCACCTGAAGGCAGAGCTCAGCACCCACAGGGAGCTCCCCTGCTCCTTGCCGTGGGCACAAAGCGTTGCCAAGGGAGCCAAATATTCCCAAACTCCCAAGTTTCTGTGGCAGAAGGATTGAATCCCCCGGTCCTGGGGAGGGGGCTGAACCCTCCAGTTCTCCACCGCTATGGAGAAACCCCTGGGAAGGGGGGAATTCTCTGTTTGGGACCAGCACGTGCTGGGAGGATGAGGATGGGCTCCAAAAGCCCCTGGGAAGCTGGGGGATTTGGGATGGGCACAGCCCACCCTGGCACAACCCTGGCGCCCCTCCAGCTCAGAGCTGCCAAACCCACCAGACTTTCAAACCAGCTTATTTATCAATAAATAACCCCCTAAAAAAGTGACACAAACCCCTCTCCATCCCACCTGGCCCCACCTCGGGGCTCTCCCTCTGCCTCTTCACCCACCGTGGGCACTCAGAGCCGGCTCCTCCGGGGGGTGGCAGCTTTATTAAGTTTATGGGCATGAGGAAAAGGGCTCGGGGAGGGGAGAGGGGGGGTGGGAATAATTCAGGCAAGGGGCCACCTCTGCCCTTGACCCCCGTGCCGGTCCCCGCAGCAGCTGGCCCGTCGCGCCTCCACCGGCGGCTCAATGGGCGCTTTGTCCTCGCCCGCCGGCCCCGAGCGGCCCCGTCGCCCCCAATAATATTTATGGAGTCTCCGGTCACCTCGTCCCCTGCTCCCCGCATCTCAATCAGAGCCCGGCTGGAGGGATGCGCCGGGATTTATAGCCGGGGGAGCGGCCGCTCCGCAGCCCCCCGTGGGTGGGGAAGAGGCGGGTGCTGTCCCGGCTCCCATCCCGGGGGTGTTCCCAGCCCGGAGGGTTTTATGGCCTCTCTTCGCCTTCGGAAGAGCGATTTGAAAGCAAACAGGTTGGGATTTTGTGGCTTTTGGGCGAGTTTTGCAAAGCTTCTCTCCGCCCCTGAGAAGGGGGTTTGGTTAACTCTGCTTCTCGCCGTCCGTGGGTTAGAGAAAAAAAATAAATAAAAAGCAAAAAGTCCTTCCCAAATCTCCAGAAAGGGAATATTTGGAACTCTTTCTGCCATGGGTGGGGGCAGCCCTGCCGGGGAGGGGTTCAGGGTCTGCCCTGAGCCCCTGGGAATGCTCAGGAAGCATCCCTGAGCTCTGCAGCAGATGTTCTAAGCAAAGGGGTTTATTTGGGAAGGGTTTAACAATATTTGTGGATCAAAGGGGGGGATCACTGAAGGTGCATGGGACAGAAATGCCCCTGGTTTGCTGGGATTTGGAAAATCCTGAGAAAAGGCAACTTTTCCTTGATGGACGAACCGGGCTAAGAAGGGAAGGGGCGTGAATCCAAATTCCTGCTGAGTTATTCCAAACTCTACCAAAAAGAGGCCTGAAGTTGTGGATCTCTGTGGGTGGGAGACAGGGCCTGGGTGGGCTGCTTGGGCTGTCCCCGGATTCTCCAGCTGCACAGGAATTCCTGGTGGATAAGAGTGAGAGGCTCTTGGTGTGACCCCAATGCCGAGGGATTGGGAATTGCCATCCTTCCCCTCTTCCTGGGGGGAAAACCAGCCCAGAAAAGATCCAGCCGATCCCCCACATGACTCTGAACACCGACAGCTCTTCCAACAGCCAGGAAGGATCTTCAGGGGCATTAAATCCCCCTCCAGGATGTGGAGTTGCTCCCACGTGCTGCCCCATCCCATAGAAACTGGATTTGGGGACCATTTCATTGCACTGTGGGAGATGCCCCGGGGTCAGCGAACCAAACCAGTCCTTTTCCAGCTTTTCCATCATCTTCTGCTTAATCCTCTAGTGTGGAGCCCACCAGGAGCTCCCAGTGCAGGGCTGGTCCATCCTCCTGCGCCAAATGGGTGCTTTGGTGCTGGTTTGGTGCTTCCTCCTGGTGATGGAGCTGGGAGGAAACCGGTAGCTGGATGTGTCCACAAACCTCCCTGCGTGGAAAATCCTCCTTTGAGGGCTGCAGGTACCCTGGGGCTGGGGGGGATGGTCCTTCCTGCTCCCCAAATTCCACCTTGGAGAGAGGAGGAGGAGGAGGAGGGATGGTGGGGGAGGCTGAGCCACCATTTCCACCTGTGTGGAGCTCCTTCATCCGATCCAGTGGTATTCCTGTCCCACTGTCCCCACTGCACCAGGACATGCTGGACAAGCATCACCATTCCCTAAACCTGAGCCAGAGCCTCTCCCAACCTATTTTAGTGAGGAAACCGGTTTATTTTCCTCGTGCTTTGCTGGTTGGGAGGTTCTTGGAGCTCGAGCTGTGCCTGCTCCACTGAGCATCTCCCTCTGGCAGGGCGTGCACGAGGCTCCATCCCTGTCCCCTTCCCCAGGGCTCCTCCAGGGAAATGCTGCCTGACACCAGCCCTGGAGCGCTGGTGGCTGGAGATGAATCTGGAGTGTCACCTCCCGCCACCACCCTCATTGCCAGCCCTTCCCGAGCACCTCCATGGGGACAAACACACCCCTGCCCTCATTGCCAGCCCTTCCCGAGCACATCCATGGGGACAAACACACCCCTGCAAAGAGCAGGAGGAGAGGAGGAGGAGGAGGAGGGTGGGAAGGTCCTGGCAGGTGAATATAAACGGATTTTTGGGAAGCTGGAGAGCTTTATAAGGGGTTTGTGTTGCTCTCTGTGCATGGCAAGAGCAGCAAGGAGGAGGGTGGTTCTGGAGGTGCCATGGGCACTCTGGGTTTAGCCCAGGTGGGAAATGTGGGTTTAAAGACAGGAGGAAAGGGTGGGAAGGTGGTTGGGGGGAATCCCAGAGGGGGACACCCAACTAACAACCACCCCCAAGCCACAAACCAGCTTGGAAAAGGGCTGGACCCCGCGGGAAGGGCAACGGGCCGGGGTCACACCGTGCCCCTCCGGCTGCCAAAGGGGCTGGGACTGGCACAGCCCTCCCGGGCTGGAGCTGCCGGTGGGTGACGGAGGGTGGCTCGAAGGAGCATCATCTCCAGCTTGCTGAGCTCGGCATAATTGTTGGAAAACTGCGGCTCACATGCTGAGCTTCATAATTATCAGCCTTGTCTGCCAGGCTCGCCCTCCCCCCAGCACCACGGCACACTTGATTATGATTAGGGTGGCTAATTTTGTCTGGTGCATCTTCGGCATATGGGCCCCCACCTGCTCTGAATATGCAAACGCCGCTGATTTGCTCCTCGGGGCCGGGGGGCCGTGGGCAGGATGGGAGGGGGGGACCAGGGAACAAAGAAACCCCCCGCGCCGGCCGGGCACAAAGAGCCTCCGGGGCTGGAGCTGCCCCTGGCACGGCCGTGCCAGGGCTGGGGGGTGTTTTTGGGGGTGTGGTGAGGCGTGGGGGGCACAGACGTGGCACGGGTGTGTGGTGTGGGGTGGATATATGGCATGGTGTGGGTGTTTGTCAATGCTACGGACACCTCTTGCCATGCAAACCCCTCCCCGGCTCCATCCTGGTTCTCTCTCATTGCCATGGGATGAATCCGCATCCCACAGCCCTGCAGGAGCATCCCTGTGATTTTTGGGAAAAGCAGGAGCGGGGCTGGTCCTGCAGGAGCATCCCTGTGGTTTTGGGAAAAGCAGGAGTGGGGCTGGTCCTGCAGGAGCATCCCTGTGATTTTGGGAAAGGCAGGAGTGGGGCTGGTCCTGCAGGAGCATCCCTGTGATTTTGGGAAAGGCAGGAGTGGGGCTGGTCCTGCAGGACCATCCTGGTGGTTTTTGGGAAAAGCAGGAGTGGGACTGGCCCTGTAGGACCATCCCACTCTTTTTTTTAAGGAAAAGCAGGACCAGGATTGGCCCTGCAGGAGCATCCCTGTGATTTTTGGGAAAAGCAGGAGTGGGCCTGGCCCTGCAGGACATTCCCTGTGTTTTTTGGGAAGGAAGGCAGGGATGGGGCTGACCCTACAGGAGCATCCCTCTGTTTTTTTGGGAAGGAAGGGAGGGACAGGGCTGATCCTGCAGGAGATGTTCCTGCAGGATGACTTTTGGGAAGAAAGGCAGGAATGAGGCTGACCTTACAGGAGCATCCCTGTGTTTTTTGGGAAGGAAGGCAGGAATGAGGCTGATCCTGCAGGACATTCCCTGTGTTTTTTGGGAAGGAAGGCGGGGATGAGGCTGACCTTACAGGAGCATCCCTGTGTTTTTTGGTAAGGAAGGCAGGGATGAGGCTGACCCTGCAGGACATTCCCTGTGTTTTTTGGGAAGGAAGGCAGGGATGAGGCTGATCCTGCAGGACATTCCCCGTGTTTTTTGGGAAGGAAGGCACGGATGGGGCTTGGCTCCCTCACGCTCCTCAAAGGCTCGGTGTGACGGGCAGGGCAGGCGAGGTGGGCTCAGTCTGCCTTGTCAGGGGGGCTTTGCCATGCTAATGGATAATTAGACAGGCAGACAGACTGACAAGGACCCAGATGGATGGAGAGATGCCACGAGGATCTGGTGACAGATAAATAGGCAGATGCTAATGGGCAGCGCAAACAACAGCTCAGACTCCCGCTAATTCCCACTGTAATTTTTAAGCTCTCTCCACGCTCCCCCTCCCTTTTTTCCCCCCCTCTCTCCCCCAAGTCCTGAGCTCTCCCCAGCGCATCGCTCGTATTTATTTGATTTTTTTCCCCCTGTAGAAAATGGTTAGGAGGGCTCTGAGGAATAAGGAGCAGCAGTGAGCTGAGGTGGGAGCCGTGGGCAGGTGGAACCTCTGGCATCACCTTGGCACCACCCAGAGCCAGGTTTTGGCTGGTCGGGGCATCCCCGACGCTGATTTATTTTTTAATTAAAAAAACAAATCAGAAAGACACCAAAATATTTCCCCCGTTTTTCCAACTACGGGGATGGGAAGCAAATTGTGAATGGAGGGGAGGAGGAGGCCGGGCTGGATTAGAGCTGGAGAGCCACGGCCGAGCGGAGACAAAAGAAACATCCTCGCTTGTTTTTCCCCTTTTGCCGCGGGGGGAATCCACGTGGCGGCTGCGGGAAGGCGGGGAAAGTGGGCAGAGCAGAGAAATCCTGCGGGGAAAGGGAGATTTCCATCCCTGCCCTTCGCAGCCACCCGCCCCGGTGGGTGCTGCCCACCCGCTCCGGGGGCCGGGCTCATTAGCGGCGCTCTGGTTAATTGGCTATGCGGGCACCAGGGATGCTCAGGTGGTCGGAGACCTTTGGTGGGGACATCGCTGGCACTGTTGTCACCCCCCTGTTCCAGCCTCCCCTGGATGCTCGAGGCAGGACCTCGAGCATCCTGCCAGGGGTACCAGCTGCTCTGCCCCTCTCTGCCCATCTCCTGCCCCGATTTGTGTCTCATCAGCCCCTCTGGTGTCTTCTCCTTCTTCCACTCTGCCCGCTCT
>JAWWMP010000082.1:1586934-1626550 GCA_035047865.1 Dendrocincla tyrannina
GCCCGCTCTGCCCATCTCCTGCCCCGATTTGTGTCTCATCAGCCCCTCTGGTGTCTTCTCCTTCTTCCACTCTGCCCCTTTGCCTCTCCGTGGGTTTTGTGTCTCTCTCTGCTCTATTTTCTCTCCTAATCTAAAGATTCACCTCCTTTGCCCCACCTTGCTCCTCTCCCCTCTCTCTGGTGTGTTTTCTCCACTCTCTGGCACCCCAGGAGGGGCCGTGGGGACAAGGCTGGTGTCCCCATGCTGGTGGGTCCCACAGATGAACCTCCTGCTCCTGTTTCAGGCTGAGCTGCAACATCCAGCCCAGGAGATGCCACCAGCGTGTCCTGCACCTTTGGAGAGAGGCAGAGCCTGCTCTGGGATGAGGCAGAACCCCAAAAAGCACCCAGAGCATCCCTGCTCCCTCACACAGGGGTTGAGCACCCCGTGGCAGGAGCTGGAGGAGAAAAACCCCATTTCTGCCTTATTTCACCCAAACTGGTGCCAAGGGGGAGGTTCCTGCCTGTCAGTGCATATCCTATGTAGGTCAGGGCTGATGGTGAGGGAGAGCAGGGGGCCCAGCCCTGGGGTGGGCCCTGTCAGATGTTGGGATTCCAGCTGGGATTAAACCCTGGCAGCCTCTTAGCACCACCAGGGAAATATATATAATAGATAGAAACCAAAATATATATACATCCCCCATATATTTATATATCTGTGTGTAATTTCAGCCTATTCCTCGTTGCAGAGGGAAGCAGCTCCCTGACACAATTAGAAGTTTTACCACAATTTATCCTGGTGCAAAATATTCCCATTTTTAACCAAACCAATTCCAGTCCTCAGCAACTCGCTGAGAAAGCGCCCGGGGGGTTTTTCTGCCGAGCTCCTGCAGGTATTCCCAATTTCCTTCCTTTGCTTTGTGAGGTAAACGGGGGAAAGAAAAAAAAGGGAAATATTTTCCTTATAAATAGAGATGGATATAAAATATCCCAGGGATTGATTTTTTCCCGGCACACGCCCCTCTTTGCAGGAGTTTTCGGGTCTTTCCACATCACCTGGCTCGGGTGGATAAATCCCAGCACTTCCAGGTTGGATGGACACCCAGAAAAAAGGTGGGAATCCAAAAGCTTTAAGTCCCAACTTAAAAAAAACCCAAATTTGTTTTTGGCCACAGATGTTGAAAGCTCATTCAAGCCTCAAATCTTTCCCTTCCCATCACAAAACACTCCCAAAAGGAGCTTCAGCCATCCCTATCCACCAGCCAAGGGAAGAACCTGGAGGACACCAGGCCCGAAGCCATCGGACAAATAGACAATATCGGGAACGGGGTGACCGGAGAGGCTTCAAATCCCACTTTTTTTGGGGAGGGGAATAAATTCGGGATCGACGTCTTGGTTGTGCCCACCACCTGCCAAAACCCTCCTGGTCCTTTTGGTAGCCCTCGGCCCTCTGGGTGCTTTTTTTGGGAGGGAGATAAATGGACTCAACCGTTGGCCAAGAGGGATGGCCAACCTTGGCGGGATGGGGCGCGGGAACGGGGCTGGGATGGCAGTGCCCAGACGAGGCTTTAATTAGGATGCAGGAGCAGTTCCTTGGGTGCCAAAAGCGGAGGGGGAAGGGTTAAGGGGCGGCGGGGGTGGGGGAGAGAGGGGCGAGAAGAAAGCCCGGGGAACAGGGGGGGGCTTGATGGCTTAATTACCATATTCAAATCTAATTAATTCCCCTTTGCATAAAAAGGCCACGGCGGGCGTGGGACCAGCCTTGCAGATGGCGTCTCATGCTCAGCACCATTTTGGGGCTGCCGGCCATCTTAGAGAGGAGGAGGAGGAGGAGAAGAGGGAGGAGGAGAAGGAGGAGGAGGAGGAGGAGGATGAGGATGGCTCTGCCCATGGCGCTGAGCATCTGCTGGGGGCACCCATCGGGCACCAACTGGCCCCATCGCAGTGTTACCATTCCTTGGAGGAAGAAGGGGAGGTTTAAAAGCAGGAGGGAGGAGAAAGGATGGAAAAACGGGTGGGGAGGGGGTTCGGTGCAATGTGGCGTCGTCATTTGGGGTGTCAATGCCCTCCTTGCCCTCAGCTGGGGCTCCCCACCCCATCCCTGAATTCTGGTGGCTCCAGATGGGATGGCACCGACCCCATCGACACCGAAGGTTCATGTGGGGATCAGTGTCCCCAGGGGGATTTGGTGGAGGGGTGGGTGGCAAGGAATGGGCACTCCAGACGCCCCTCCAGAGGGTCATGCCACGGGGATACAGGTTTCCAGTAAGAAAACCCCAAGGGAAAACACAACCCCCCCCTCCTGCACAGCCGTTGAGTTTTGGGGTGGGAAATGGGATGGAAATTCCTCCTGTCCCTGCTGCGTGTTTGGGGCGAGCCAAATCCCTGCTGGAAACCCAGCCTGGAGAGCGTGGGCAGCCGATGGGCACCGTGGCAGTGCCCACACCGGCTGCCAGCCTCACCCTGGGAGAGGTGAAAGTTATTTTTCCGAATGTTTTGGACAGCTTTGCTGTCACATGGTGCGACTGGGAGGAGGGAGGACCGCAGGGGATGTGGATTTTCTCCCTTCACTGATTCCCAAGGATGGGATGAGCTGCTGCTGCTGCTGCTGCAGGGCCGTGTCCTCTCCCCACCCCCTTCCCCAGCACAGAGAGGGGGCTGGGGTGGAGCTGTTACCCCAAAACAAGCTCCCAGAAAGAGCTGGAAGTCCTTTTTTTCTGTGGCTAAATCCCAGGAAAAGTGGTTTTTTTGGGGGTGGGGGGTTAAAGAGGCAGCACTGAAGGATTTATGGATGGGAGTGGAGACTGAACACCCAAGTTGGGGCAGAGTGAGAGGTGAGAGGGGGGGAAATTCCTCTTTATGCTGTTTAAAGGGTGTTTTTGAGCCGTGGAGGAAAGATTTTTGGATGCAAATTCAAAAGGAAATAAGGGGGAAAGTCAATTATTTGGCAACCAAAAGCTGGCTGCAATAGCCCAGTTTTCCACCAGCTCATGAAGGGGGGGGATTCGAAATATTCCCAAAGAGGAATACATGTAATATGGGGATAAAAACTGAGGGGTTTTCCCCCAAAACAACAGCCCCCTCCAAATCCCTGTTGGAAAGAGCCCAGAGGGGGGTTTTGCATGGAAAACCCAGTGCCAGCTGCCTCGGGCTGGCAGGAATTGGGGTGGAAAGAAAGAAAAGCCCAGTCTTACCCCATCCAGGAGAGGATCCTTGGGAAAGCCAAGCCAACACCCCGAGCTCGGATCCACCTTATCCTGGTGGGATGGGATTCCAGGAGCAGCCTGGAAGCTCCCAGGGGCAGCAAAGCCCAGTCTGTGGCACCCACGGGGCTCCTCCATCCTTGGATTTCCAGGATCAGGGGGCTTTGGGTGTGGGGTCGTCCTGGGGCTCTGGTGGCTTCTCCCCATCCCTGTTCCCGGTGGGGGATGTGGCTGGATCGTGGTGATCAGAGCGAGGTGGGGAGTTCTCCTCTGCAAAGGATAAAATGAGGGGTTCTGTCACCTCCAAACCTTCACGGGTCACCTCTGAACCCTCACTGATCACCTCCAAACCACAGTAATCACTCCAAACCCTCACTGGTCACCTCCAAACCCTCACTGTTCATCTCCAAACCCTCAATAATCACCACTCAACCCTCACTGATCACCTTCAAACCACAGTAATCACTCCCAACCCTCACTGATCATCTCCAAACCCTCACTGATCATCTCCAAACCCCCATGGATTACCCCCAAATGCTCATGGATCACCTCCAAGCAAAAGTGGTCACCTCCAAACCCTCACTGATCACCCTCAAACCCCCTCTGATCACTCCCAAAGGACACTGATCACCTCCAAACCCATCGATCAATCCAAACCACACCAATCGCAGGTCCCAGCTTGGGGACAGGTGTCTCTGTTTGACCTCTCCATTGGGATCCAGGGAGGGTTGAGCAGCTCCACCACCCCATGGACATCATGGACCCCAGACTACATCCCATACCCCATTTTGGGGTCGGGATGGCACTGACAGAGATCCAAACCTTCCCAGGAGATGATGGGGAGGGAGACCCCTCTTTGTTTCATGAGAGGGGCAAACCCCCTCCAGATGTGCCCTTGGTCCTGTCCCACATCCTCCAGCACCCACTGCTGGGGAGGGCACAACTCAGCCAGCCCCAAATCCACCTTTTTATCACCCAAAACCACGTCAGGTGGAGGTGGGACCTTCATCCCTCGCCGGCCCCAGCACCCACATTCACCCCAGGGGGCAGGGGCCACCCACCAGCTTTGCTCCCAAAAACTCATCCCCTCTGACCCCTCTAGGGTGCCCCATGGGGAGAACCCCAAAACTCCTGGAGTCGGGGCACGGTGATGGCGCTGCCCCAGACGGGCAGGGGGGAGCTGAGGGTGGGTGGGGGGACACACACACCCCCCGAGGGGACACACACACCCCCCAAGGGGACACCCGAGGGGACAGGGGGGCTCAGCCACAATGGGGCCATTGAGGGGCCGCGCCGGGGGTGCCGGCCCTTCCTGCCCAGACACAATAGGGGCAGCATTGTATGGCCACGGCCCCCGGCCCCTCCTCTCCATCCCCCCTCGGATAATGGATCTGCTTTGTGTGCTTGGCTGGACAAGGACTTTGCGGCGGGGAAAGAGCCCGTGTTTGTCTGCAGAGGGGACCGGCCAAGGAAGGGCCGGGCAGCAGCATTGGCCTTGCACGGCCCCGGCGTGGCCCCGGCGCTCCCAGGGAGGGAATGGGCCCATCTGGTTCTTGCTGGGGGCTTGGAGTGGGGCAGGCTGGGCACTGTGGGGTTGTGGGACCTGTTGCTCAAACGCCATCCCTGGTTAAACCCATCCCATCCCGGTGACCATCACGGGTGGCCATCACAGGGACCATCCAGAGACCATCGTGGTGACCATCCCAGTGCCCATCCTAGTAATCATCCCAGTAACCTTCCCAGTGACCTTCCCAGTGATCATCCCAGTGACCATCCCAATGACCTTCCCAGTGACCATCCCAGTCATCATCTCAGTGATAAATCCCAGTGTCCATCCCAGTGAGCATCCCAGTGTCCATCCCAGTGACCATCCCAGTGTCCATCCCAGTGATAAATCCCAGTCATCATCCCAGTGACCATCCCAGTGACTTTCCCACCAAACACCGACTCCCACCACAAATCCACGGTGCCACAGGGTCCGTGTCCCCCTGCCTGGCTCTGTCCCACCCTCAGCCTCTCATTTCCCCCTCCCAGTTGTCATTCTTGGGGATGGGATCAGCAAAATCTACAGGAGATTAATTCCCCACCCGCCTGGCTCGTGCTGTCCCGGCGTGCAGGAATGGGATGGGATAATCCCTGACTTTGGCACAGCCAGACCAGCAAAGAGCAGGATTAATAAGAGCTAGGCTTTAATTTCGGCAGCCCCGAACAGGTTCCTTTCCCCGCAGCGTTCCCAGTTCCATGTCGGGTATTTAAGGAATTTGGGAACTCCGAAGAGGATGGCCATGTCCTTGCTGCTCCAGGAGGGGAAAACGAGCCCTGGCACCATCCAGCTGGGAAAACCACTGGATTGCAGCCCAGCCAAGCACCCAGCACTGCTTGGGCACACACGTGTGCCCGCAGGGACACGCTAATGCCACGCGTGTGCCCCGTGGCTCCACAAGGAGCACCATCCAGAAAAGTCTACACAAAGCAGAGCTAAAAACTGGGGTTATTCCCTGATAAACCAAGTCTGGAAACACCACTTTCATCCTAAATGGATTGGGGCAGGGGTTCCAATTGCTGAAACTCAGATCTCTGAACTCACGCCCAGCCTGATTGATTCTGTGGTTCTAGGGATGCCGATATTTGATGGGAACATGGAATTTTGCTTCCCCGGATTTTAGCCTGCTAATCGGTTTCTCGATGTGCTGATGGGTCTGTGCTCACTGCCAGGCACTCAGGGGACATCTGCCAGGTCAGACCCTTCCTGAGGGGTCAAAGTGGGGTTGTGACTTCAGGAAAAACCCAAATCCCATCACACCAGGAGCGAGTCCATCAGCACGGTGGCTCCCGGCATTCCCAGCCCACACCCCACACAACGGGTGGCATTTTGAGGTGACAACAGCCATGAGGCTGGAGGTGACACCTCCGCAGCACATCCCTCTCGCCCAGAATATTTTCCTGCTGGTTTTTAGCGCCCCTGTGCCCGCATAGGACGATCATCTCCATCAGCATCACCCCGGGGCACCCCAAATCCCACATCCCCCATGCCCTGGGGCTGAGACGGGCTAGGCGAGTCGGCTTGGACCGAGGGGATGATTAGGGTGGCCTGTGGAGTAATTATCTCATTGGGCAACTAATACCCTTTCAACCGGAGCGGGGTGGGGAAGTATTGTTCGGGCTTAGGGATTACATCAACCCGCTGGAGCAGACAATGTGCTCCCCCTGGGAAGAGGCAGCTCAGCCCCAGGGGGAGAGGAGGGGAGGCAGGGGCTGGAGGTGTCTCAATTAGCGAGTGTCCCAGCGAGGAAGAGGGTGGTGGGATGCTGAGCATCCTTAACCCTTCGCTCTCCTCCCGCCAGGGCACTCGGCCCTTCACCCCCCCGCCTTAAGCCCTGCGGGGACACAGAGGTGCCAGGAGGGCTGGATGTGTCCCCTCCTCCCCGGTGCTGGCGGGGAAAGCAAAGCACGGCCGGTTTGCTCCTTTTCCTGCCTCGTTTTCCCTCTGACAGCCCGTCCCTTCCAGCCTCCCTGCGCAGCGGCAGCTCGCGGGTCACATCACCCTTGTGTTGGGGACAAGGCAGGGACCTGCCAGCTGGGGACACCAGAGGGGCCAGCCAGGGACAAGCAGGGCTCATCCCTGTCCCCAACAACACCCCCCCCCCCAAAATAAAACCCAGCGCCGGGAAAGGGCGGTGACGACAACCCTTCCAACACCCGCACAGGCACAGCATTTGGGGGCACAGCAGGTCGCCGGCACCCCCACGGAACGCCTGGCGTGGGGCTGGGGCTGGTTTTGGGTTGGGTTCGTGGTAAATGAGGCGTGAGAGCGGCGGGCTGGTGGCAGCCACGGCGCCAGGTTAGCGGCGGAGCAAAGGGGCCGGCTCCACCTGGCCCTCGCCATCCGTGGGGTGATTAAACACGGGGCTCCCAGCTGCCATACATTTTTAAATAAATGAATAATACATAGAGGGGTGATAAATAAATAACGGCCGTACATTTGAACTTAGCCTCTGAGAAAATCCTTTTAGTTCAAAAGGACCGGGCCCGCTTGGAAAGGGGAGCCCATGCATTTTGAATGGGCTGCCATCAAGTGTCAGGGCTTGGCAAGGGAGACGAGGTTGGGGGGGGAAGGGAGAAAATCGGCCTCGAGACACGCAGGGAGGGGGTTTGGGGATGGGGGAGAGGGTCCTTGGGCATCGCCAAGGTGGCATCGGTGGGCTCGGGCAGGATGGCACCAAGGGCTGCGGGTGCCCCAGTGCTGGGCAGTGAACCCCGGTGGGGTCGGAGGGGCTGTGGCAGGAGGTGAAGGGCAGCCCCCATAAAGGTGAGGGGCACAGGGAAGGTCGGGCTCCCCCAGCCCCGGCTGCGCCGAGTCCGCAGGCAGCCTTTCCTCGGCAGTGACCCCAGCAAGAGGTGGGTGGCCCTGGAAGGCGGCCCAGACAAATACAAGGGGATTAGCCAAGGGCAAGGTGTGAGCGGAGGGGTGAAGGGAGGGGAGGGTGGGCAGAGGGGTGAAGGGAGGGGAGGGTGGGCAGGGAAAGCCGGGACGGGGTGCCAGGGCGGGGAAGGGGCACTGAGGAGGGTGGGGGACCGGTGTGAGGAACCTGTTACGGCCTTTTGGGGCAGTGCAGAGAAGCCCCGGGGCTGGAGGGGGTGTTGGGATCGACTCTGAGGCTGCCCCAAAGCCCTGCACGGAGCGGCGGGTGGCACAAACCTGCCCCACCGTGTGTCCCCGCCAGGTGCAGCCGTGCACACACGTGTTGTGACCATGCACAGCCGTCCACATGCATGTCTGACCCAGGCACAGGCATGCACACGTGTCCCAGCCATGTACATGTGTGTCCCAGCCGTGTACACACATGTCCTGGCAGTGCCCATGGGTGTTCTAGCCATGCACAGCCATCCACATGCATCTCTGGGCCATGCACAGCCATGACACGTGTCCTAGTCATGTAGACACATGTCCTAGTCATGCAAAGCCATGCACATGCATGTTCCAGCCATGTACAACCATGTAAATACATATCCTAGCCATGCAGTCATGCACATGTATGTTCTAACCATGCATAGTTGTGCACAAGCATGTCCCAGCCATGACACGTGTCTCAGACATGCATACACATGTCCTGGCCATGTTCATGTGTGTCCTAGCCATGCACAGCCATCCACATATGTCTCTGGGCCATGCAGAACCATGCATGAACATGTCCCAGCCATGCAAAACCATGTCCCAGCCATGCACACACACCTTCTGTCCATACACAGCTATGACATGTGTGTCCTAGCCATGGACACACATGTCCTAAACAGGCACAGCCATGCACATTCCAGCCCAGCACAGCCATGCCCATGTCTGTCCCAACCATGCCCACACATGTCCCAACCATGCCCATGCCTGTCCCAACCATGCCCACACATGTCCCAACCATGCCCATGCCTGTCCCAACCATGCCCACACGTGTCCTAACCATGACCACACGTGTCCCAGCCATTCCCATGTCTGTCCCAGCCATGCCCACACGTGTCCCAGCCATGCCCACGCGTGTCCCAGCCATGCCCACGCGTGTCCCAGGACAGGATCCTACCAGGATTCTCTCCCTCACCCTTCCCACAGCCCGAGAGCCGCGGAGGCAACTTTAATTCTTGGCACAAACTGCTCGCCTCGCTAAGTGGGTATTGATTTATTAGGCTGTAATTTAAGGCAGAACGTTTTAAAATGAACTCACACACCAAGCCCAGGCACGAGAATAAACAAGACCTGATTTATTTGCTGCCCGTCTCGCGGCAGGTGCCGGGCTGGGCTGGCAGCACGTGGGGGTGGGATGCACCCTGGAATGGGAGGGCCGGGAGGGAGAGCAGCCCCCTCACCCTCTGGGAGGGCTGCAAAGCACCCCTGCACCCCCAAATCCTGCACCCCCTCGGCAGCAACGACCCCCAGAGCCCCCAGTGCTGGGGTGGCAATCTGGCCATCACCTCCACCATGTGTCGGGTCACTGCACTGAGACCAGCGAGACCCCACTGGCAGCACCCAAAACTCCCCACTTGGGGGTCCGGAACCTTCAGGCTGGGGGGGGGGTTAAACAAACCCTTTCCCTCTTCCCCAGCAAAGCCCCCCACATCTCCATCCTCCCCACGCTCATCCACAGCTCCTCGGGCATCAATCAGCCACGCTCCAGGGATGCTCACAGCCGGCACGGGGTGGTGTGGGGGGGTTGTTTCACCCACCCCCCCAGCTCAGCATCCCCCCTCCGCCTCCACCAGCTGAGTCCCGGGTGTCAGACCCCCGCCAGGTCCCATCTGCGGGCCCCGACGGTCGCGGCGCATTCCTGGAGCCGGCCCCGGCGCAGCAGCTGCCGGACACAACCCATCGCCGCCGCCTCAGCTCGTCTTGACCTTGTCGGTCAGGTGTTGGAGGGGAGGGGGGATGTTAAAAAAAACCCACCCCGCACCCCCCTGGGTGCCGCCAGCCGTCGCCGGGGCACGGGGAGGGTTTAATGCAGCGGGGACCATAATGGGGCCGGCTGGGGGAGCGAGGGCGAGGAGAAATTAGTGTCAGTGTGTGTGTGCCTTAAACAAACCTGCGCCGGGGTGACGTGAATGAGGGCACAGCCTGTGTATATATTAGTGATGGGATCTGACCTCGCTGGGAGGGCTCCTTCCCTCGCTCCGCTCCTCTGGGCGTGGGAAAAAGGCCTGGGCTCTTTTCACAGCTGTTCTCGCTGCTGCACTGAGCTAATGGAGGGGCTGCCCGGGCTCCCTCCTCCCCCCCTCGCCGCCTTTTCAGTCCTGCAGCGAAAACCCCCCTTTCACAGTCCCTTAAAAACACACCTCATTGTTCCCGCCCGGCTTGCATTGAAATGCCACTCGCGCCCCGTCTCCCGGAGCAGCCGGCCCCGAGCCCGGCCGGGCACGCGTGTGCGAGGCTGGGGACGGCCGTGGGAGCACACGTGGGGCTCCTCCTGGCTCTGCACATCGCAGCTGCCGCGGGGGTTTATCCCCGAAGCCCACTCGGGAAGGGGTGTCAGGAGAAACGAAGGGCCAAGGTGGATTTTCATGCCCTCAGCCTGGCTCCCTGTGCCACTCTATTCCTCTCTGATATCTCAGTGCTTTGATGTAAGAATTGGGGACAAATAGAAATGAGGTAAAAAGCACCGGTTTGGGAAGCCAGGGCAGAGGCAACACGTGGCTGGTGGCTGTGCCCACCTCCTCGACCCAGCCACGGAGACCCCAAACACCCCATCACTCCACAGCCCAGCCATGCCCAGGTTTCACAACCAGCATCTCATCCTTCAGGGGTAAATATTCCACATTAAAGCCCTGCCTGACACACGAAGGGATGGGATTTCCTCAGGGAAAGGGCAATTCGGGCTCATCACACCTTGATTCCCCCTTAACACCGAGCCCATGGGTTGCCCAAAAACCCTCTCCGAGCCCTGCGGAGATCCGAGATTCCCAACAAACAATAAACAGCCGTGCAAGGATCAGCCCTCGCCTGGTTTCCCAGGGAATTAGGGCAGAGAAAGTCCGGGCTCAGCCTCCCGGGGAGCCAGGGGGGTCACTCCTGGAAGACACAGCGCCCATTCCCAGCCTTGTCTGCCCAGCCCCAGCCCCAGCGCAGCGCCGGGATCGCGCTTTTCATTAAA
Source organism: Dendrocincla tyrannina (assembly GCA_035047865.1). Classification (NCBI taxonomy): domain Eukaryota; kingdom Metazoa; phylum Chordata; class Aves; order Passeriformes; family Dendrocolaptidae; genus Dendrocincla; species Dendrocincla tyrannina. The sequence goes on from JAWWMP010000082.1 coordinate 1,597,744, forward strand.
AATAAATAAATACATTTCTGGTGGCGGCGGAGGAAGGTTGAAAACACCATCCCCGAAGGCTTCCCCGGCCGGGAGGCAGAGGCGGCGGGTCCCGCAGTTGTTATTTCCCGGAGCGCCCGGCGTTTCTCTGCCACCCTCCTGCTCCCCTCGGTGGGGACAGCGGGACAGACAGACAGACGGACAGGCAGGGCCATCCTCGGGGCCCTCTGGTGCTCCCCCCTCTGACCTTTCCCCGCTGCTCTGATGGATCCTTTCTGACAAAAGCGGGGCCATCGCACACCTTCCGTCCTTGCTCCGCGCCCGGCGCGGGGACATCGCCACGAGCGAGTCCCTGTCACCGGCTATTAGAGGGACAAGGGCTCCGCCGCCACCGCGCGCTTTCCGCATGAGCACCAGAGCTGGTGCCAGGCAGGGGGGGCACCCCCGGCCCCCTCCTGGTGCCCAACACACGTGCCCTGCCTGTGGAAATGTACAGCTATTCACCAGCCACGCGTTGGCATCGGCGAGGGTGGGGTTGGGATGGGCGAGGATGGGGTTGGGATTGGCAAGGAGGGCATTGGGATCGACGAGAATGGGGTTGGGATCAGTGTGGAGAGGGTTGGGATCAGTGAGGAGGGCACTGGGATCACCAAGGATGGGGTTGGGATCAGCGTGAAGTGGGTTGGGATCAGGCAGGAGGGCATTGGGATTGGTGAGGATGGGGTTGCGATCGGAGAGATTGGGGTTGGGATCGGTAAAAATGGGGTTGGGATCGGCAAGAATGGGATTGGGATCGGCAAGAATGGGATTGGGATCGGTGAGGATGGGGTTGGGATTGGTGAGGATGGGATTGGGATCGGCAAAAATGGGATTGAGAACAACGAGGAGGGGGTTGGGATCGGCGAGGATGGGTTGGAATCAGCGAGGCCGAGCCTGAGCTCCTCAAAGCCAACATACGTATGTGCTGATGCACATGTGTGTGTGTGTGTGACCTACATTGCAGGCTGCAGCGCTGCCCACGGGTGGGTGATGCCCACGGGTGGGTGATGCCCACACGTGCCTGTGGCGAGGGGGCTCAGCCAACCCTTGTGTGCCAAAGATCCATCAATTCCCGAGGGGTTTCCCTGTATCCAGAGGATTCCTGGCACGGGGAAGGAGAAAGGGTGCTCCAACCAAGCTCACAAACAGCTTACAAGCAGGAGGGACAAAGCACAGCCACCAAGGCCACATCCTCAGCACCCTGAGCATCACTGGCGCCTGTGGGGTGCCCCCACACCCAGCACCTGCCCCCTACACCAGTCCAGGCACCCACTCTGCTCCCCTTGCTTCCCAGTATGCCCATTTCCCTGGCTGGTTTTGACTTCTCCACCCTGCGCAGCCACGGAGTTCCCATAGAAACATGGAGATATTAAACTGTAAATAATAATTTCTCCATAAAAAGGAAAAAAAGAGAGAGAGAGAAAAAAAACAAGGCTCCAGCACATCGTGTGGGGTTGGTGGATTGGGAACAGATCCTGATATCCTGGGAGCAGACCCCAATGTCCTGGGAACATCCCCTGATATCCTGGGCATGTGGAGTCTCATCTCACCCACCCCGGAGGGGTGCAGGTCCCACACTCATCCCTCCGGCACTGACAGAGGGCTGAGAGCTCTCACACCCCTCCTTCCACTTGCAGCACCTGATTTATCCAGGCTGGAGTGTCTTCATCCTGCCATCTATAAAAATTAGCAGCTAAAGAGGCGGCCGGGCCGGCCCTGCCAGCTCGGGGTAAATAAACGGGAGCTTCGCCGGCACCGTGACACGAACCTGATGGGAAGGGATTGTTATTTACTGTGGCCTGTGCAGTGGTGGTTTGTAAATGGCCTAAAGTTAAACCCATCCCTGTTTCTCATTTTCTCCATCCTGTGGAGGTGGTTTAGTCTGGGGCTTCTACCCTTTGTGCCTATTTAAATGATAGTTTCCATCATAAATGACCGGGTTTTTCCCCCCCTCCTCACCTCTGTCGAGTTGGAAAATCATCAGTTTGTGGTGGGAGAAAGGAGAAATGTCAGGGCTGGGTAGGGGGGCATAGGGCCCCCCTCCAAGAGGGTGGATTGAAGGCTGGGACCTGGTGCCACAATCTTTGGGCACCTGGGTGGCTCTGAACCCAATTCCTGCCATCCATTCCCAGTTAAAGCCTGCACACTGCTGGTGGTGGCAGGCAGGGTTATTCTTAGGGCTCTGGCAGAGAAGGTGCTGGGTTTCCCCTCAGAAGATTGGGCTTGGGACAAAGGTGGAGCTTCCTCCTGGCTCTTCTTGGCATCCCAAATCCCGGCATCCCAAATCCCAGCATCCCAAATCCCAGCATCCCTGCAACTCCTTCCATCCCTCACACACAAAAGGCTCCTCCTGTCCCAAGGCCAAGGCCACATCCAACCTCTGAGATCCAGCCACCCCAACAGCCAAGCTGACCTAGAGCTCTCTATTCCCACCTCCACGGCTGACACGGGATTTTGGGGAGCACCCCATTCCGCCCTGCCCTGGCAGTGGGATGCTCATCCCAGCTCCTCTCCCGGTGCTGGGAACCAGGACTGGAGAGCCCCAGCCCAGCCCCAACCCACGGGCAGCCCAGGGCTGGAAACCACCCCGTGCCCCAAAGTAGCCAGGCCCGGGATTATCCCCAGCATAACATCCCCCCGGGAACAAGATTGCAGCTTAGGGCCTAATGGCAAAGAGGAGGGAGATGGGATTAAAAGGGAAATAATGACTATTTCCTTAGCGAGGCCGGGCAAATGAGACGGGGATTAACGTCCTCTTTACCGGCGGCTCCCAATCCCGCTGGGCAGTCCCAGGTCCAGCCAGAGTGGCCAGAGATGCCCTTGCTCAGCCACTCTGCCAAGGGTGACATCAGGGATGGCAGTACCAAGCTCAGAGGGACCAGCCTGGCTGTCCCAAGCACGATCCACCTCGAGCTGCCACCTCCCCTACCCATGCTCAGACACCACAAAACGGAGCCGATTTCCCCAATATTTGCCAGCTTTGTGCTTTCCCCCCCTCCCTGCAGCTTTGGCAGGGGAAATTATAAAATATTCTGCGAGGGAATAAAACATTGAAAATTAAAACTTCACTTGCAAAGGCACAAGCCCCAGAATAAACCTGAAAGGCTCCTTTCTCTCGCCTTCGGTTGCACACACTGTGCGGTGCCATTGGCTGCTTCCCTGGAATAGATTCTGTTGCTATGATACCAAGTTTGCTTTTAACGAACCCCAGAAAATTAATGGTATTCAGAAGATAAGTCCTTAAAGTGGAACCTATTTTAAGAAATTCTTGCTAAATGGTTTACAAGTAGTCAGGAGGGAGGAGAAGGTTTCTGGAGCGCGGCGGAGCCTGCGCCGCTTCCCTGCTGATTCCAGACGGGATATTGGGGTGCGTGGTGGTGGCTTTTGGGGGGTGTTCCAGCCTGAGGCTGGGAGAGGGGAGGGCAGGATGGGTGCCCAGCAATGCTGGGTGCTGGGCATCCCTTCCTGCTGCGGCACAACCAGTGCTTGGATCCTCCCAGCTGTGCTGAAATGCATCCCCCGCCAGCCAGGGCTTCCTCTGATGCTCTGGAGACACGGGAAACCTCTGCCCAAATCCTGCCCAAACTCACACACAAAGCCATAGGATTCGTGGCTGGTCCAGGTCTTGTTGAACTGAGATGGTTGAGGGGATATAAGTGGGTCTAGCATGGAAAACCTGCTCTGACAGCATCCTGTCACCCCTTGGAGGAGCTCAGGGCAAAGAGCCACGGAGCCAGGGAAGGTTTTCCTGCCCATGCAGCCCTGTGGGCAGAGCGCAGGGTGGCATCAGCCATCGGGCAGGGCATGTCTCCCCCTGGAGCAGTGTGTCCAGCAAGGAGACAAGCTGGTGTGGCTGGTGTGGCTCCGTGTGGTGCTGCAGCAAAGGCTGTCACCCAGCTCGGTGTCACTATGGCCGAAGCACCCACGGTCCAGCTCCCTATTCCAAGGCAGGATGTCTCCATGGGACACGGGGATGTCATCCCCTCATTATCCCACACCGTAGTTTGGGGTGCGCAGGGGGTGTCCCTGCTTTATCCCACGCTCTATACAGAGTCCATGTCCTCCCTGCCCAGAAAAAGGCCCAGATTGGGGCAGCTGTTCAGGCTGGAGGTGCAGGATCAGTGCCAGGGCTCGCAGGGATCCGGGACAAGGATCCTGCTCCTCTCCTGCCTGAACAAAGCAAGACCTGCAAGAGGGAGAGGGAGGAAGTTGCCCCTCTGCTGCAGCCTCCAGACACGTCAGGTGAGAGAGGAGGTGCAACCCCACGTAGGAACCAGGAGGTGCAGGGCAGGGAGAAGGGAATGGAGAGAGGGATTGGGGCATGGAGATTTTAACTTTTGGAGCTCTTCCCCTGCTCATTTCTCAGCACCAACCCAGCCAGGGAATCGATACACCAAGGACCCGGCAGTGAGGGGGAAATGGAGGTGCCCTGGTGCCACCACCCCGCTCCAGCTGCCCTCGTGCCATGCCTACAATCCCCCCGGATGATCCTGCAATGGTTTAACAGCGTGGGTACCTGGATCCATCTGTGGAGCCTCCCCGCTTCCCACTGCCGAATGCCCCACAGCCCTGCGGGCACAGAGGGCCTTCCCTCACTGCCCATCCCACTGCACCCCAAAACACCCCCTGGAAACACCTTTCCTGAGCTTCCCAGGAATAGCAGGGCACAGCCCAACTTTTGGGTTCAGCCCTTAGAGCCTTTCCCCTCTTCCAGCATCAACCACGGCGCTGGATTTGGTGCTCCAGGGCCTCCTCTCAGCCCTGCAATCCTCACTCCAGCGAATCTCCCCGGGCACTGAGAGCAGCCAGGGAAGCAGCAGAGAAGGAGGGAGTGGGATGCAACACCCCAACCCACAGGCAGCAAAAGGAGGAGCACGGAGGGTCCAGGAGAGAGGCAGAGAGCAATGCTCCCAAATCCCTCTCTCCCAAGAACAAAGCTGCAACCTCTCTGCAGATGCAGAATAAGCGGCGAGCGGCGATGATTTATTTCTCTTCCCCAGTAGATAAATCGGCCTCGGGAACGGGGCTGAGCTAAATTACCATTTGCATGCGGTAATATATTTAAGCAACTTTCCTTCCACTTCGTTACAAACAGGGTTTCTCGGGGGGTTATTTCTGAGCTGGCCCCGTTTCATTTATCTCGGGCGCGAGGGAGCTTAATTGTCAGCGTGGAAATTAAAACCACAGCGGGGGGGAAAAAAAGGAAAAAAGAAAAAAAATTAATAAAATAAAGGTGCTGGGTTTTTTAGGCAGCCTGAGGAACCCCAGCTTGGAACTAAAACAATCGCCCCGGCTCTGGGCCTCAATAAAAATGGTTCAAGACAAAACCCCACTGAAATTTCCACTCCACGGCCGCGTTCCCCTTCCAGCCGCTGTCCCCTCGTGAAGGCACCGGGGCCGGTGGCTCGGGGACATTGGTGGCCACCGAGCCCCTCTGGTGCCGGGAGGGCAGGGCTCTTCTCCCGGAGAATAGCGAGCGGGTTTTTACATTCGGTTCTCTAGCTTTATGATATCACATACACTCATACAGCTAGATAACCAAAGAGAAAAACCAACCCAGGTCTCTACAAAACCGCCGTGCGCCCAAAGGGGGGTTTTGCTCTGATGTTGGAGCCCCCCGGGGTGGCCACGCTCTGTGTCCCAATAAGGAAGGAACCCCAAACTGGTGGGAGAACAGGAATTATCTCCGGCGCCTTGGGATGCAACACAGAACCCTCGTGCTCCTTGGTGCCCACCCGAGAGCCCCGAGTTGATGGCGTGCCCAAAAAGGGACCTGCACCCTAAAGTGGGCTCAGCCCTGCACGGCCCCCCATGGCCTGGGGGACATGGCAGGGCAGAGGATGCTCCCCCAGGATCCATCGCTGCTGTCTGCGGCCCAGCGACCTTCCTCCTTCCCAGCTCCAAATTCGCCCCCAGACCCACCCGGGAACCCACTCCCACTTTATAATTACTGGAAATTACTGGCACGGAACTGCTGAGTCATGAGAGCGGTTGGGGAAGGGACGGGCCCAGCCGAAAGGGCCCCCCCGGGGGTTTCCATCGCGCCCCCGAGCTCTTCTCCTCTTCCTCCCCTTCCTCCCACATCCGCTCCCACCAGCCCGGCCCTGCAAACCCAGCAGGGACCCCGCGTATCCTGGGGGGACCAGGACATGAATCTCCCACCGGGGTCTCCCTGAACCTCCTCGGGATAGCCCCGTTCTCGCAGGGAATCCGGCCGGGAGGCTCCGGGCAGCGGCCCCGGGCACCGGCGGGGGATGCTCTCGGGGAGCTGCCCAAGCCGGGATCTCCGGCTTGGAGGGAAACTCGGCGAAGCAGCTGCCCCGGTCCCCAACCGGGGACGGGGAGAGGACGAGACACACTCGGAAAGGGTCCCAGGGAGGTGGGCCGGGGAGGGGGTACCTGCTCGCCCCGCTGGGGCCGGTGCTGCCCGCGGTCGCCGTCGGCTCCGGGTGGGCGCATCCTTCCCAGGCTGGCAGGGAGGGGAGGAGGCTCGGTCCGGCAAGGAGGATGGATTCCCACCGCCCTGTGCCGGTGCCGGTGCGGGTCCCACTCCGCTCCCCGGCGCCTCCGGGACCTGCCTCTAAAGTTGAGGCAGAGTCGTCGTCGGAGGGATGGCTGGAGGGCGGGGGAGGGCGGGAGGAGGGACGGGGCGGCCGGCGGGGACAAAGCCCGAGCGGCGGGGCTGGGACAGCCCGGGCGTGGGGCCGGGGCAGGGGTCACCCCCCCCGGGGGGGCAGCGCCATTCGCCACGGCCGTCGCTGTCCCCGGGGGCCGGTCCGTCTGCTCGGCCCGGGCCTCCCCCTCCCGCACCCAGCCTCCCGCAGCAGCCGGCCCGCCCCGTCGGGGAGGCGGCGGTGCCCCGGGGGTAACCCCGCTAGGGCAGGGCGGTGGAGGAGCCGCCCGCCCCCCGGGCCAAGGCTGGGCTTCAACCTCATGTGCCCGGGGAGGAGGAGCGGCCGGGGGAGGGAGGGGAGGCGGCCGGTCCCTCCCGTCGGTGCTGCGCTCACGGGCCCCTTTTGCAAAGGGGAGGTTTTGAAGACGCTCGGGGGGAAAACGGGGCTGGAACCACCCGCTCTCCCGGGCGGTACGAGGGTCCCCAGACAGGCCCGGCCTCGGCTGTGCCTCCCGGCCGGGGAAAAACCCCCTTGGCCCGGGACAAAGCGGGGCCGCGGCTCGGGGGGGCGGCGGGGCAGAGCTCGTGTCGCGGGGCCGAGGGCCGGCTCCACGTCCCCCCCGTGCGGCCACCCGGGGCCGGTCCCACCGGCTCTGCCCGGTGCAGGGACCCCGCTCCGCTCTCCCACCGTAACGCCGGGGCAGCACCGGCCACGGGCGGGGGGCAGCGGCCTTTGCCGGGGGTCCCTCCACCTCCTCACACCGGGAGCGCACCGGCGGGCAGAGCCGTGACCCCCGCGGGCACACAGCGCCCAGGGGTGCCCGGGCACCGGTGAGCACACCCGGGAGCACACGCAGGTGGCACAGCTCACCCCCCGGAGCAGAGCTGGGAACGCTCTCACACCGACAGCCGTCCTGATGCCCGCACGGCCCTGCGCTGGCCCCTGTTGGTACCCACAGCACCCCCAGCTCTCTCCTCTGGCTCTCCCCAACATCCTCACGCCCCCGGCCCCCCAACCCGGCCCCGGCCCGGCGGGTTCCGCAGCCCTCCCGAGGCCGCTCCATCGCACCTCGCTCCGGTGAAACGGCGGAAAACGAAACCAACAGGCGGGCCGGGCATGGCCCCGGCCCCGGGCACAGCGCTGGCCGGTGCCCCGGCCATGGGCAGCCCCAGGCGGGCTCCTCTTCCAGCGGGCACCGGGAGCAGCGGGTCGGGGTGGGCTGCGGGGCCCGGCTCCCTCTCCCAGCGCTCCGGGTTTCGGGGAGGAGGAGGCGCAGATCCGTCCCGGCCCCCGCTGTCCACACCCGCCCTTTTATATTTATACCCACCTATATATATCTAGAACGTGCATAATATATCTAATATCCGCCTTTGAAGGCGCGATGCACAGCGGCGCCCGCAGAGATGCCAACCCGCAAGCACCGCGGGCTTCCCGGGAGCGGCGGGGCTTTCTGCCCCTCACCGGGGATCCTCAGGGCTGGGGAGCCCTTGGCAGGAGCCCCCGACCCGCAAGCGGCGGTCGCAGCATCGCGGGGAGCCAGCGGAGCATCCTCCGCCCGCACCGGGCACCGGGGACCGGGCACCGGCGCCGCCGCTCTCCGTGGTGCTGAACCGCCGCCGCGCCGCGCCCCGGGGCCGTGCGGGGTCCTCCTCTTACCGAGCCGTCACTGATTTATTATCAGTATTATTGCTATTAATGATTATCGTTATCACCGCCGCCGCTCCGGTGCACCGCGGCGCGGCCAAACCCGTTGCGAGCGGGAAGATGGTGCCAAGCGCGGCAACCGGTTGCCAAATTAAAGGCTCGTCCTCCCGCACACCCCCCGGTAGCTGCGGCCCGCCATCCTCCCCGTGGGTCCGCACCACGCGTGGGCCCCGAGGCGGTGCCGTTACCTCCGAAACCGGGCTCCGAAACGCCTCCCCTGCTCAGCCCCGGGCGGCCGCGGCCCGGTGGGCTCGGCCCTTCTGCCGTCCACACCGCCCTGGGCACCGCCGGGCCCGGCCCCGCTCCGCCGTCCCGGGGGGTTCTGCTGCCCAAAGCTCCTTGCCCGGTTGGCACGGCCGCTGTGCGTCCGCCAAAGGGTAAAACCCCAACCACGACCGCGGTCCCGGAGCTCCGCCGGGGGAACGAGCGGCACCGGGGCAGCTTCGTCGCTGCCCTGGGAGCCCCCTCCGACCCGGGCACGGCTTGAGGAGCGGCTGCTTCGGGCACCGAGGGGGGACCGGTGGCAGCATCCCCAGCGGTCCCGCTCCCCGCCGCCCACGGGCCCGGTAAGCACCGTGCAGGGCCCGGAAGGGCCGCAGCCGCCCGGTTCGCCCCCGCCGGTGCCCGCTGCCCACGTCCCCCTGTCCCCGAGGGGCGCGGGGGAAGCTTGGCATCGCCAACACGGGGAAAGCGGCCGCTCCTCGCGTGTCCGCGGCGGGGGCTCCACGGGGCCCGCCCGGCCCCGTTCCTTCCGGCACTTACCGACTCGTCGCCCGCCTGTCCCCGCCGCCCCGGTGGCTGCGGGCTCCCGACCGGCCCCGCCGCTTCTGGTCCCCCCTTTCTCCCCTCGTCTACACCCCGGTGTGAATCAAATACCTTCACTACAGCAGCCATGTTGGGCTCCGGTGCGAGCACGGCGCTCGCCGCAGGAACCGGCGGCCGCCTCGGCGGGAGGCAGCGCGGCGGGGCTGGGCGCGGGGGGCCACGGCTCCCACCGGAGAACCGGAGCCCCGGTAGCCCGGCCGGCCCCGGCCCCCCTTCTCCCCAGGGCAGCGAGGGATGCTCCGGGTGCCGCTCCCCCGCCAGCCCGGGAACTTCCCACCGGTACCGGTAACGCCGCCAGCTGCGGGTCCCGCACCTGCCTCGCATCCCTCCGGTACAACCGGCCGCATCCCGGCGCTGCCTTTGCAAACAGGCGGGGGGAAAGCCGCGGTTACCTCGGCCTCGGCCGCTGTCCGGTGCCCGCGACGCCGCTCGGCCGAGCCCACCTGGGGAGGGAAAGAGAGAGAAGAGGCGTCAGGAGGAGCCGCCGCCATCGCTCCAACTTGGAGCAACTTTGGCGGCGAGGCCGGCGGCGGGGGCGGGGGGTGGGCGGCGCTGGAGCCCCTGCCCGGTCAACCGGGGCCGGGCCCGTGGGGTACCCCACGGCAGGGCCCTTCCACGCGGGGAGAGGGGACAGCCACCCGGAGCGCAGGGCCAAGGCGGGACACGGCCTCTGTGACACGGCGGGGACATCCCGGGGACCCTGGCGGAGGGACAGCCCACACCTGGTGGCCGTCCATCTGTCCGGCTGTCTCTGCCGGGCGGGGGTCGCCCCGTCTCCCCCTTGCCGTGGGTACCGGAGCCTCGCACCGGGCAGACCCCGCCGCTCCCCGGGCACCGGAGCCTCTCGCCCGCCCGGCCCGGCGCCCCTCAAAAGCTGATTTTTCAGCTCTTTAATTTCCCCCCTTTTTTTTTCCCTCCTGCCGAGGTTTTCTCCCCCCTCCTTTTTCATTTTCCTTTCCCGCCTCATTTTTTTTTTCTTTAATTTCCACCCATCCACCTCCCCCCCCCCCGCCCCGTTTGATTCCAACGTCGCTGGGAATTATTTGCATTTAAAATACAACGACTCGTTCCCCTCCACATCGCTCCGCAGCTCAATTCAAGCAGCACCGCAGGGGCGGGGAGGCGATCCCAAGGAAAAGGGGTCCCCAAATCGCCAGGAAAATTCACCCGAATTCCTGCCCACCTGGAAATATCGATGCGGGCGAAAACTACAGATATGTCAGATTTTAATGATTTTCTTTCTGCAGCCGCTGTCACCCAAAGGTGTTGTGGCAACAAAGAGCGGGATGGCATTTGACGCTCGTCTTTTTGGCCTGTTCCCGTGCAAAAATGTTCCCCCAAAGCCCCGACCGCTTTGCAAAGATTGATCTGACTCCAAACAATCATCTCCTGCCCTGCAAAGTGCTCCCAAAGAAAATCTGATTTTCCATTTATCCCCCCGTCGCTGCTAATCCCGTCGGAGGAAACACACGCGCGGCAACACCCGTCGAAACTAATAGCGAGGAGAGCGACTGGAAACCAAACCAGCACTCCCAGTCCAAACTGGAAGCAAACGGTTTCCCCCTCCCAGAGCACGGCAGAGATTTCCCAGCTCGGGAAACAACGGCGTGGGATTCCCCGCCGTGCCCGCTCGGGCAGAGCCGGGCACAGGAACATCCTCGGTTACTTCCATTTTTTTTTTTTTTTGAAAGGGGAAAATAATAATAAAACAAGGTAATTAATTTTTTTTCTCTCTCCTTTTCTCCAGAAATGCGGAATTCAGCCCCGGCCCTTTGCGTGGGGGATTTTTTTCCTTTTCCCTGGCTTTTTCTTTTTTTTTACGGCTGGGATACAACCTCGCACCAACGCAGAGTTGGGAGGGATGGGAGGGGATGCCCACACAACACCCGCCCCGGCACAGCGCCCCAAACCTCCCTTCTCCCTGCTCTCTTTTCTCTCCTTTTTTCCTCCCCAATCCTTCTCCATCCCCCCAAAAATAGCAGCACACACCGAAACTCCGCTCCGGCAGCCCCTTACCTCGGGCACCGGGCAGGGCAGGGCAGTCGCTCCGACCGGCCCCGGGGCTATAAACCCCGGGGGTGGCTTTTGTGAGTTTGCCGGAGTTTCCCCGGGCTGTCCCCTTTTGTGTCCCATTGCCATCTAGAGGCCCCGATTAATTAATTTCACACCGAGGCTCGGGAGAAAATTTTCCCACAAAACAAGTGACCGAGGAGATGTGAAACCCCAAAGAAAAGGAGTCAACATCAAGTTCAACAGCATGCGGGGGGAAAAGGCCGATTTCCATCACAATCGCGTCTGAGCGGGGGCCGGGCGGGGGGCGGCGGGCGGCGGCCCCCGCGCCCCCTCCGCGCGTTCCCAGGCTCCGAACAATCGCGCTCTGTTTGCCTCGCACATGCCGGCGTTTGGGCACGGAGCCTGCCTTGGGATAACAGGAATAATGAGGGGAGGGGGGCCCCGGGGGAACAGGGGGGGCGCTGGGGGAGCGCTGGAGGGGTGGGAAAGGGCGGGGTGGGGGGCGCGGGGAGCGGCGGAGAGCGCACCTGGGCACTGTCCGGTACCGACCTGTTGAGCCCCGGCCGGGAGCGCCCGGTGGAGTTTGCGGGAACAGACGGGATGGGCAGGAGGAACAAACCGGGCTCGACGACGGGGTGGAGGTGTGGGGGTCCCCAAAGCCAGGAGGGGACGGAATCGACCCCCGGGGGTGGGGTGGGGATACTTTTGCCTAAGTTTGGTGCCCCACCCTTCCCTTCCCTTCCCCTCGTCGCCGGCCACGCGTTTTCCCACAGCCCCGGGGGAGCGGGGGGTGCGTGTCCCCGGGGAGAGGGGGATGCGGGCCCCGGGGGAGCGGGGGGCCGGGGCCCGGGGTGGCCGAGGCGGTGGTGGACGTGTCCTGCAACCCAAGCAGCTCGGCTCCGCCGGGCATTGTCCCCACGGAGCCCGTGGCCATTGTTCCCGGCGCTGCGGGAGCCGGAGGGAGGGCAGCTTTCCACGCCTCGTCCCCCCCCTCCACATCTCACCCCCACCCCGACACTCACACCGGGGCTGCCGGGACCCTAATCCGGGATGGGGGTGGGGGGGAGGGCAAATAACACCCCACCCACACCCCCGCCCCCCAAAAAATAAGGCGAGGGAGGGGGAGGCGCGGGGTGCCCCCTCGCAGACTTCCTCCAAGTTGGGAGAAGCGGGAGGGGGAGCGGGGCGGCTGCCGGTGCCCGCACAGCCCTGCCCCTCCTGCGGGCAGCCCCGGCAGCTGCCCCGGCCAAGGGGAGTTCAGTGCGGGGCAGGGAGAGGGGGGAAAAAGAGCAAAGAAATTAAAAAAAATTAATAAAATAAAGGAGTGGGGGGGATTATTTACCTCCCTCCGCACATCTGCATCCATTACTGACTTAGCGACAGCGGGAGCCGAGAACCGCCGGGACACCGGCAGCCTCCGGGGCGGGGGCTGGGGAAACCGGCCCCGGCTGCGGGCAGGACGCGGTGCCCGGGGCCATCCAGGCGGTGCGGAGCCGGGCTGCGGCTCCCGGAGAGGACCGGCCGGGAGCGGCAGGGCTGTGGGAAGCGGAGCCCCCCGCGATCACGTTGCCTTTACGTGGGGTTAAACAGAGAACGTCTGCCCGGGGCTTTAACGCCAGGAACCCCCCGGAGCAGAGCGGGCAGCCTCGGCCCGCCGCTACCGGGGCCTCGGGGTGCTGATGGTTGAGGGGAGGGGAGGGAAGGATTCCGCCCAAACATCCATTTTGTCCCTTTTGGAAATGGAGATGGGAGAGAGGAGGGAAAAAAAACGCGTCTTTTTTTTTTTTTTTCCTTGGTTTCTCCATATTTTACTACGTAAGGAATGACGTCCTCACGTCGGGAGCGGGATAGGTTAGCCCTGCGCTGGTGGGGATGGATCCGGGCCGGGGAGGGAGGGAGGGGAGGGAAGGCGCGGGGGCGGCTCTGGCAGCAGAACCTAAAAATAACGAGGATTTTATTATATGAAAAAAAAAGGATATATAATAATAATAATAGTAATCCCGGTGACCCCCGCGGATTCGGCCCCGCACGGACGAGCCCGGCCTCCCAACCCTGCTTCTTCTCCCGGCCCCGGGGGTTACGGGACCCTCAGGGATCGGGGGACCCCATGGGGGGCTCATGGGGGGATTAGGGGGGACCCTCCTGTCGTTACCCCCCTCCGGGAGCTTCTGCAGGGGCTGGGGCAGGGACACCTCGTTCCCGGCCGCTGCAGGATTATTCCGTGACTGTGAAGCAGAAATTGGCCATTTTTATTTAATTAAACCAAAAATCCACCCCCTGCTCCGGGGGGTTATCACCTCCAAGCCCCGAAGCGGCCGCGAAAGGATTCCCAACCCGCTTAGCTCCCCCTTTCGCTGCACCGGAATTTTCGGAGCGCTAAAAATCGGTGCCTTCGCGCAGCGCCCGGTGGGGTTTGCGCCCCAAATTCGGTACCCCGGGGCAGGGGACACGTAAAGACACACAACCCCCCCGCGGACCCCCAGCCACCCAACGGGGCCGGGGAGGGTCGAGGCCACCGGAGCGATGGGGACACGCAGTCCCCGCCGTGGAACCGGGACAGCCCCGGTGCCGCCCCAGTGCCCCCCAGCCCTGCCCGCCCCGGGTACGGGGGCAGCCCCCCGACCCGGCGCTACCGGAGAGGCCGCCGGCTCCGTGCTCTCCCCTAATGAGCTCCGCTTATGCATTTCCTCATTAACGAATATTTCTCCCGGCCGGGCTGGGAGGGCACCGGGTTGCGCTGCCCTGTCCGCCCACAGCCCGTCCCGTCCAACCGGGGCTTCACGGGGGCTCAGCCGGTCCCTCCCAGCTCTGCGGGCTGCAGGAGGCCGGGCCTGCCCGTCGGACACCCCAAATCCTGCCGCCAGCCCTGGAATAAACCCTGCTGTGGGGTGCGACCCCCGCCCTCAGTGACCGTGAGACACTCAGGTTGCCCGGGGACCTCCCCCGCTAAAAGGCCTTTGGGCCGGGCCCGGCTCCTCCAGCCCCCCGGTACCGGCGGGCCCGGAGCCCCCCAGCCCCGACGGCGCGGGTTTAGGGGGTGTGGGTGGCATATTTTGGCTTCCTGGTACAGTTTTGATCAAAAATTCATTAAGAGGCGCTCGGCGCAGCGCCATGAATATTTCAGGGCTCTTGCAAAACAACAAAGTGGGTGTTTGGGGGAGGATGCACCGGGGAGGGGGGAGAAAGGGAGGCAGCCCCCGGTGCCCAGCTCGGCCCCGGTTTGCTGCGGCGAGGAGGGGTCGGACGCCTCCGTTCCGTCGGGGCCGCGGCCGCCCATCCCCAGCCCCGGGGCTCCTTCCTGCCCCGTTACAGGGAGTGAAACGGATCCCGGTACCCTGGGAGCGGAGACCGGTCCCTGCCAGTCGGGTGGCTGCAGGGACAAGCAGCGTCCAGTCCCGGGGCCACCGGGACAGCCCGGAGCGTCCCCGGCCCTGCCCGCGGTCACCCGTGGGGCTCCGAGGGGCCGCACATTCCCCCGGTTCCCGCAGCCCGAGACTGGCCCGGTGCTCTCCCAGCGGGGATAGGGGCGGCGGAGGGACCCGGGATGTGTCCCCTCGGTAGCATCCCCAGCCCTCGGGACACGGACCCTCAGCCCACACCTCCCTGTGCTGGGATGTGATGACAGGGGGCCTCTCCCCCACGGCTCTGGGGAGGGGATAATCCCCCCCAAAACCAACCCATCCGCCTTTCCCCAGCAGGGGAACACCCTGGTCACAAGGTCCCCAAATCGAGTGCAAGACCTTCGACAGCACATCCCCCCGCGCTGGGAGAGGTACCGGCACCGACTGGGAGAGGTACTGGCAGTGACTGGGAGAGGTACCGGCACTGACTGGGAGACAAAGCCCCAGCGGCTCCGCAGCCCCGAGCGCTGGAGCCCAGCACCCTCCCGGAACAGCCCAGTCCCCCACCGTGCTGAGTCTGCAGGTAACTGGGATTCACTGCGGCAGCTCTCGGACCAGCTGGGAAGGGGACACGGAGCTACAGAGGGGTGGAGATGGCCCAGAGCCCTCCACGGTGGGCCAGGACCCCGTCGGCTGGATGGTGGCGAGCACAGAGTGAATAGAGACGCTGTGTTGCTTCCCACTGTCA
This sequence comes from Dendrocincla tyrannina, assembly GCA_035047865.1. NCBI lineage: Eukaryota > Metazoa > Chordata > Aves > Passeriformes > Dendrocolaptidae > Dendrocincla > Dendrocincla tyrannina. The sequence continues at coordinate 1,613,007 of JAWWMP010000082.1, forward strand.
TCCTGAGCGCTGCCCCTCCCAAACCCAAGCTGGGGGTCCCTGGGTGCCACCTTTGGGTGCAGTGCAATGAGACATCCCACCCTCTCCCCAGCGCTGGGGGACGCAGGGCAGGTAAGCAGGGACACGAGGCAGAGGGGCCTCTCTGCGGGAACAAAGCGGGGCTGGGGGCACCCCAGGGCACCCCCCAACCCCCAGTTTAGGACCTGTCGCAATGGGCGTTACTGGACCTGCAGGTGGCGGTGGGATTCGTGGCTCCGGTGGCTCCGGGTCTCCCGCTCTGCCCTCCGGGTCCCGCCGGCCGCTCCCGTGTCCTGGCGGTGGGATGCGACGAGTCCCCCCCAGCAGCCCCCAGCCCCTCCCCGGGGCTCACCTCGCCCTGACATTTCCTGGCGCTCCTTCCATGCCAGCGGGTTGCCATAGCAAATCTAAATCTTACAAACAAAACGAGGAGAAAAGCCTGATTAGCATATATTCAAATGAGCCGTGCAATAATGCAAACCATAAATCATGCAGTCATTGCTATTCAATCAGTGCCTCTTACCCCAGCCCCCACACTTTCCCCGGGTGTCTCGCCTCCTCTTTCCGTGCAGAACCCCCTTCCCAGTCCCAAGGGTGGCCCAGGAGGGGACCCACCATCCAGGGAGGGGGGCCCTGGGCCGAGCCTGGGTGCAGCCCTGGGCTCTGCACAGCCCCTAATCCCGGCTGGTATTTATGTCGCTCTATTAAACGGGGCAAACTCTTCCCAGGATTAATCTCCCGCCCAGGTTTTAATCTCGGGGCTCGGCTCAATAATCCCCCGGCCTCGGGAAGGGGCCCAGCTCGGTGCTGGCGTGGAGGGACCCCCATTCCCGACCTGTTGGTGCCCAGACAGCGCTGGGGGGAACCCATCACCCCCAAAAAACATCCATCTGGGACGATGGGCACTGCAGCACCCTGGTCCTCCCCTCCTTGCTCACCTCTCAGCAGCGTGGCCGTGGCCGTGGCTGTGACCGTGGCCGTGACTGTACCAAACAGGCCCCAGTGGATGATGTCCCACCCCAAAAAGCAGCAGAACCCACACCCCCAGCCCAGCCCTGAGCTGTGAGAGACACAGCTCAGCTGGGCCGGTCCCACCCCTCCACTTAACCCCCCCTTGCCCCTCCGATGCAGATCTCAAGGGCACAGAATGGGGGTTTTCCCCCTCCCACCCGCTCCCAGCACCAGTCTGTGGCACTGAGACCCTTTGAGCAGCTTTTTGGGGTCACCGAGGGGTGGGAGCAGCGCGGCCGGGCCGCAGGAACCTGGGCAGACCGGGGGTGACCCGGCTGTCACCCACCTTGCTGCTCGGTGACCCTGGAGAGGTCGCTCTGAGCCTGGGGGACACAGGGGGACAGCATCGCTGAGACCAAGGGTCGAGGCAGGGGTCATATCTCCCCTTGGGGACATTAAGGACCTGCCACCCCAAACCACACTGCCTGACCCCAAGAAGCTCACACCAGACACCCCGACACCCCCAGCTCTTTATTGGTGAGAAGACAATAAATAGAAAAGAGCCCCTGGGTGGGGGAGCAGCACCCACCACCCCGGCTGCCCCCTCCCTTCTTTCCCCCACCTCCCACATCCCCGCGGGACCCCGGCAGCCCCCCCTGGACGCAGGATCGGGCCGGGGGGTGCAGGGTTGGAGCCGCTGCTGGTGCTTTCAGTCCTGCTGCCACCGCGTGGCTCTTCTCAGCCATTCCCACTCGCCGGGAACGCTCCGGAGCAGGGACAGGCGGGGATGGACGGCCATGGGCAGTGTCCGGCTCCGGACAGAGCGGGCCGGGACAGCGCTCCTTGTCCGTGGGGTCCTGGCCTTGCAGGGGTCAAGAGGGCAGAGCCGCGGGTAGGGGGGGTTGGTGGCATGTGGGGACACCCGGGTAGGGGACAGCGACCCTGAGAGAAGCCCCCCCGCCCCCGCCGTGGCAACACCGGGCACCCCGACAGCTCTGCAAAGGGCACGGGGGGGTTCCCGAGGGTCTGAGGATGGGGGCGAAGGGGGGGCTGCTCCCCCCGGCACGGCTTTCCCCTGCCCCCCGCCCCCCGTCAGCCTCGCTATCTCTGCCAAACGTCCATGGCCTGTGCCCGCCGCGTGGGCACCGGGACCCTCTGCTCCTCCGCCAGCGGCCGGGGGGCACCGAGCGGGTAGGGGTACCCCTTGGCATAGTCGTCCCGGGGCTGGAGGTCTCCGGGCCCTCTGGAGGCTTCGCTGAGGGATGCCAGGCTGGCCGCGGGGGGCTGGGGGGTGCCCGAGGGGCAGCCCAGCCCCGGGGAGACCCGCTCCGACTTGATGCTGATGGCTTGGTGCTGCGGGGAGGAGCCGGGGGCCGGCGGGGCATCCTCGGCTGAGACGGTGCGGCTGCTGACCCTGGGGCAGGAGGGGAGGAGGGTGAGGCCGGGTGATCCCCTGCCAGGGCGTGCAGGGTGGAGAAGGACTGAGCTCACCCTTCTTTTCATCCCTAGAGGGGCTGAGACCCTCCAAACTCATGTCATGCACTGGTTCTGGCCCAGCTGGGCACTGGGCAGGTGCCCATCCAGCTGCTGGGAGCCTGGTGTGTGACTAGGGGGGACATGGGGACCAGGTCCATGGGGAAACCCAGCTGGAAACAGGCTCTGCCAACAGCGGTGAGTTGCAAGGAGGGGTTTGGGGTGACCATGCACACCCCAAATTTGGGGTGAAGCTGGACAGGCACCAGCACCAAGGGTAGGTGGCTGTGCCTTGGGTGCTGGCAGCACCCATGGCTGGGAGGTGACACCCCTGGCTAGGAAGTGACACCTGTGGCTGGAAGGTGGCACCCCTGGCTGGGAGGTGACACCCGTGCCTGGAAAGTGGTCCCCGAGGGTGGGAGGTGACACCTGTGGCTGGGAAGTGACACCCGTGGCTGGGAGGTGACACCCGTGGCTGGGAGGTGACACCTCTGGCTGGAGGTGGTACCCATGGGTGCAGCAGCTCCCCGTGAACAGACACCCCACGCCCCCCCGTTCCCCACCCCACGCCCCCTCCATCCTTACCCCAGCACTGCCATGTCCCGGGGGTGCTGCCACGCCGCGGGGCCGGGCTGCAGGAACCCAGGGGCTGGTGGGACCTCGCCAGCCCCAAAATCTGCTGGGCAGGAGGTCAAGAGTGAGCAGGATCCAGAGGGAGCTCCACAGGTGGTGCGTGAGGGGGAATCGATGCTGTCCCAAGGCTGAGGGACCAGGACTCACCTGCCTGAGCTGGGCTGAGGAAGGAGAAGCTGGCAAGGCCATGGCTTGGGATGCTGGAGCTGCCCGGGGTGAGGACGGGGCTCAGGGTCTGCAGAGCCGGGTACAGCGGCCGCTGTGGGCAAAGGGGGTGACCCCGTGAGGCTTTGTGCTGCCAGACCCCCGGGGGGCACATGGCGTGGCATTTCCCCCCACCCCAGTCCCCTCCTGTGCCCCCCAGCAATGCCACGACGCGGGGCTGAGCAAGGGGAGATTGGAGGAGCCGGGTTTGGGGAGGGGACGCCTGTGTGGCCCTGGGGACACGGTGACTCACCGCGGTGGTGCCACCACCCCGGCCACTCGCCAGGCTGCCGTGGGCTTCACCACGCCGGGGCTCGGCCCCCAGGTACAGCGGCGGGGGGGTCTTGGTGGCCAGGGCTCGGTTCAGGCTGCCCGCAGGGAACAGGGGGTAGCCGAGACCTGCGGGGACAGAGGGACAGAAGGATGCATGGGGTGGCACCAAGGGATGTGGGGGGTCCCCATGGCTGTGACTGTGGTGGCTCTGGTGACCTCGTGGCCATGAGCAGCCGTGGGTAGCCATGTGTGCTGTGTGTGCCAGCATAGTGCCATATGTGCCTGCATGGTGCCATGGGTGCCATCATGGTGCCATGGGTGCCAGCACAGTGCTGTGTGTGCCTGAACAATGCCATGGGTGCCAGCACAGTGACATGGGTGCCTGCACAGTGCCACGCTCCAGCAAATCCACTTCCTCCGAGGTCTCCGAGGTCATTGTCACACCTGGGCTGTGGCCACAGGCTGTGACAAGAAGTGACACACGGTTGGATCCAACCCTGGTGCCAGCAGGCTCAAAACCCCTCTGGCCACGGGCAGCATCCACACCCAACTCCCCACGGAATACCCAAGACCTCCCGTGGGGATGTCCAGCATCCCAAGGAGATGGGCATGCTGCCACCCACATCCCGTGCCACCTCCCACCCACCCGGGGGCGTTTCCACTGGTCAGGTCCCAGCATCTCTTTATCCAGTCGCTTCTCTGCTGTGTGACCCTGGATGCACCCGTGTCCCTGTGTCACCACCCCGTCCCAGCGGGCAGGATGAAGCCCCTCGTGCCAGCTCCCAGCTGTGCCACGCGGGAGGGGGCTGTGGGTGCAGGCTGAGGGGTCAGCTGGGTGCCGGGTGCTGGGAGGGCGCAGGAAGCAGCTGGAGGGAGGCAGGGCCGGTGGTTCCACAGCTGCAGCGGCTCTACCTGCCCACGCACCCGCCCCGGCCCCGCTCCCGGTAAATCCCCGGGAGATGCTGCGAGAGGAGCTTTGCATGTTGTGCCTGGCTGGGAAAACCCCCACGGGGTCAGTGGGGTTGGGGTGCTTGTGGTGGGGATGGGAGCCCGTGGTGAGAGTGGGGAAACCAAGGTGGGGATGGGAGCCCATGGTGGGGATGGGGAACCCGTGGTGGGGATGGGGAACCCATCATGGGGATGGGGAACCCATGGTGGGTATGGGAGCCCATGGTGGGGATGGGGAACCCATCATGGGGATGGGGAACCCATGGTGGGTATGGGAGCCCATGGTGGGGATGGGGAACCCAAGGTGGGGATGGGGAGACCAAGGTGGGGATGGGGAGACCAAGGTGGGGATGGGGAGACCAAGGTGGGGATGGGGAACCCAAGGTGGGGATGGGGAACCCAAGGTGGGGATGGGAGCCCATGGTGGGGATGGGGTCTCAATGGTGAGGTTGGAATGCTTGTGGGGTAGATGGGGTATCCATGGTGGGGTTGGGGTGTCCATGGTAAGGGTGAGGTGCCTGTATTGAGGTCAAGGTGCCCATGGTAAGAATGGGGGGCTCACGACAGGGATGGGGTGCTCATGACAGGGATGGGGTGCCTGTGGTGTGGATGGCGTGCTCATGGTGAGGTTGCAGTGCCCATGGTGGGGATTCAGTGCCCATGGTGGGGTTGGGGTGCCCATGGTTGGGATGAGGTGCCTGTGCTGGGGTCAGGGTGTCCATGCTAAGGACGGGGTGCTCTCAGCAGGGCTGGGGACCCATGGCAGGTACAGAGTGCCCATGGCAGGAATGGGGTGCCCATGGTTGGGATGAGGTGCCTGTGTTGGGGTCACGGTGCCCATGGAAGGGAAGGGATGCCCATGGTGGGGACAGGGTGCCTACCTGGGGGCAGTGGCCCTGGTGACCGTCCTGGTGGCTTTGGAGCTGCTGGCTTGAAGGCAGGAGAGCGGCCCTGGCTCTGTGGGGAGCTGCTGGCACTGCCCAGGGACGTGTCCGTGGTTGGTGGGGAGCTGCCATAGGTGGCCTCGGGCAGTGGCACTGGGCTCTGCAGGGTGAAGCAGAGGTCAGGGACAGGGAGGGATGGGGACCCTCAGGGACCCTGGGGACCCTCAGGGCTCTGCAGGGAGAAACAGGGCTCAAGGATAGGGACTCTTTAGGCAAAACAGAGATCAAGGACAAGGAGGGGACAGGGACTCTTGGGGACCCTTGGGGACCCTCAGAGCTCTGCAGGGCAAAGCTGAGGCTGAAGGAGGGGATGGGGACCCTTGGGGACCCTGGACCCACAGGACAAAGGAGAGGTCAAGGACAAGGAGAGGATGGGGACCCTTGGGGACTTCAGGGCTCTGCAGGGCCAAGATCAAGGACAGGGAAGGGATGGGGACCCTTGAGGACCCTCAGGTCTCTGCAGGGCCGAGAACAAGGACAGGGAAGGGATGGGGACCCTTGAGGACCCTCAGGTCTCTGCAGGGCTGAGATCAAGGACAGGGAAGGAATGGGGCCTCTCAGGGCCCCTCACCCCCAACCCCACAAGGCACCAGCGACTCACATAAAACCTTGGCCGTGCCACCGACAGGTCCACACCTTCACTCAGCCTTCTGCCCTTCTCCCCGGGCTCCGGCCCCTCGTCCAGCTCCAGCTCGTGGCTCTCCAGCCCCAGCCCCTTGCGCTTCAGCGTCTGCGGCGAGCGGGGTGGTCAGTGGGGTCCAGCGGCCACCCAGGACCACCCTCCCCACACCACCCCAGCCGTGGCCACCCCCCCGGGGGGTACCTCGAGGATGTCGGAGTTGGTGCGGCTCTCGTGGGGCTCGCTGTACTCGGTGTACTTGAGCAGCACCTTGTCCATGTCGGTGCTGGCGTACTGGAAGAGCCGGTTGGTGCTGTTGAAGATGATGAGGGCGATCTCGCAGTCGCACAGCACGCTCAGCTCGTACGCCTTCTTCATCAGCCCGAATTTGCGCTTGGTGAAGGTCACCTGAGAGGGGACGATGATCTCAAGGACTCCCCCAGGGGGGCAGCCTCGAATCTTCCTGCTGGGACCCCTCTGGAGGATCCCACACCCGTGGGGATGGTGGTTTTGGCTCGCTCGTGGCCTGACCCCTGAGCAATCCTTACCTGCCGGTTCCGCTGATCCAAGATTCGGCTGATCTGGATTTTTTTACGGCCCATTTTCGCCTCCTATGCTGGGTTTGGGGCTGGAAGAGAGCGAGGAGAAGCCCCTGAGCCCCGCAGCGATGGGGCCGTCCCGAGCGAGCATCCGCCCCAGCGCCGCCAAAAATAAGTTTGGCTGAAAAAAAGAGAAAACAACACCAAAAAAAAACACCAAATCATTTTTTCGGAGGAAGCGTTGTCATCTTTTTCGTTTCTTCCGCGAAGACGGCAGCGAATTGAGCAACGGAAAAAGAAAGAAATTGGGGAATTCTGATGGGGTAGAGAGGGGGAAAAAAATCCCCTTAGCCCTGCCCGGCTGCCCCGGCTCCATCACCCCCACGCCCTGAGCACCTCGGGGTGTCGGCTGGAAAACCAGGGTGCTGAGATGCCAAATCCTTCCCCGGGAGCTCGGGGTGAGGGGTGTTCTCCCTCTGCTCCCTCCCAAAGCCGGGGGGCTGCTCCGATGCCGCCCCCGCTGCTGCTCCCGGTCCCTGAGATGGGCAGGGAGGATTTAAGGTCGGTCAGACCAGGGGCGGGGAGGGTCCCTCCAACAAAAGGGTTGGGTTTAGGTTCAAGTTCGGGGTTTTTTTTAATTTTTTTTTTTCTCTATCTCAGACTAAATTTGACCTCCACCATTCGCAGGCCAGGAAGTGGCTGTATGAGGAGACAGCAAAGCGAAACCACCCACCTCTCGTGGCCACGTGAGGCAGCCCTGGGAAGGGTGAGGGGTCTGGAGACCCCCCTTCCCCCTGGCTGTAGGGTGCCTGCCCCCCCCAGAGCCTGACCCAGGGCTGTGACACCCCCTCACTGCCACACTCACCCCATTCTTACCCCTCTGCCATCCCCCAGCCCCAGTCACCCCAAAACCCCCATGGGATGCCCCATTGAGTGGGGTCAAGACGCTCCTAATGGGAGCCTCACCCCCAACCCCAACTCGGGTGCCAACCTGGCCCAGCGCTGTCCCTGCTGTCCCCAAGCCACGACCATGGGGCAAGAGCCAAGCTGGGAAGCCAACAGGGTTGGGAACCCTGTGCTGGTGACAACCAGGACCCCCGGAGCCACCCCCATCCCAGGGCTGCACCCGGGGGCTGCAGTTGGGGACCTGCCAGTCCTTTGTCCCCCCCTCGATGCCCCGGCCTGTCCCGCTTCACCCTCTCGAGCACGTTGCCATTTACCATCTTGCTCAGCTGCTAAATTTAGCTGATCAAAACTAATTTTAATTTATGGAAGGAAATTGCGCTGCCGTTCCCACGGCCCCGCTGCCACCCCGTGGCCCGGGGCCCACGCATGACCCCAAAGGTACGGGGGGTGCCGAGACCACCCCGGAACCCGCCGGAAAGAGCCAACAATTCCCTGCTGGAATGGCAGAGGTTTTCCCAATGACCCCTGGTGCCCACGTGGGGCCAGGGCTGTGGGCCAGATCCTGCTCTCCTGGCTCAGATGCCAGGCCAGGGCACTGCCAGGGGGCATCCAGAGGGGTCAGCTCTCACCTGCCCACACCCACCCCATGATATTTAATTTGGGGGTCCCAGAGGGGTCAGCTCTCACCTGCCCATGCCCACCCCACGATATTTAATTTGGGGGTCCCAGAAGGGTCAGCTCTCACCTGCCCATGCCCACCCCATATTTAATTTGGGGGTCCCAGAAGGGTCAGCTCTCACCTGCCCACACCCACCCCATATTTAATTTGGGGGTCCCAGAGGGGTCAGCTCTCACCTGCCCATGCCCACCCCATATTTAATTTGGGGGTCCCAGAGGGGTCAGGTCTCACCTGCCCATGCCCACCCCATATTTAATTTGGGGGTCCCAGAAGGGTCAGCTCTCACCTGCCCACGCCCACCCCATGATATTTAATTTGGGGGTCCCAGAAGGGTCAGCTCTCACCTGCCCACGCCCACCCCATGATATTTAATTTGGGGGTCCCAGAAGGGTCAGCTCTCACCTGCCCACGCCCACCCCACGATATTTAATTTGGGGGGCTCTGGGTCCCAGCTGGGTTTGGCCTGTTTGGGTCAGGGGGGGCTCACCTGGCTGTGACTCCCCATATCCCTGCACTGCCTCCCTCCAAGGGGGGTTTTTGAGGCTCCAGGGAAGGATGTGCCACCCATCTGCTGCCAAGGGTTTGTCTGGGGATGGTCCCCCCAGCCCTTTGGATTCTGTGGGACCCCAGTGTCCCGTGGGGTGATGCTGGGTGGGGTCCCAAGGGGTTACCATCACCCATGAGATCACTCTGTGGGGGTCCCAAGGGGATCTCAGCACCCATGAGGTGACTCTGTTTGGGTCCCTGATGGTCCCAGCACCCATGAGGTGACTCTGTTTGGGTCCCTGATGGTCCCAGCACCCATGAGGTGACTCTGTTTGGGTCCCTGATGGTCCCAGCACCATGAGGTGATGCTGTGGGGATCCCACGGGGCTCCCAGCACCAATGGGATGATGTAGAGGTCCCAAGGGGGGTCTCAGCACCCACAAGTTGACTCTGTGGGGGTCCCATGGGGGTCCCAGCACCCCTGAGGTGACTCTGCTGGGGTCCCTGATGGTACCAGCACCCACCAGACAATACTCTGGGGGTCCCAGCCCAGAACAGCAGGAGGGGGTGGGAGTCAAGAGGAAGGAGCAGCCTCAGCACCAGGGGGGGACCCACCATGGCCAAACTCACGGCACGTTCAGCCCCGGGAAAAGCGGCCGAGGCCTCGTGCAACACACGGGGTGGTTTCATCAGCCACCTCCTCATGCTGCTCGTTAGGGCTCTGCTCCTCCTGGGGACATCACCTCAGCTGTCCAGCCACCCTGGGGACACTCACGGCCAGGCCACCACTGCCACCAGCACCGTGCCACATCCTGCAGGGTGGGATGGGCTCTGGGAGTGGGACAAACAGAGTCACGGCCACTGCAGAGGGTCACTGGGTGTCCCCAGAGAGGGCTGGGAGGGGAAGGGAGGTGTTTCAACTGTGATAAGAGATCAGCAGCGTTGTGGCTGCTGATGGGCACAGCGGGTCACTCTGCCTGGCATCGTCACCTCCAGCCTGTGGGACAGAAAGGTGGCACCCTCTGGGCCTGGAGGGGGTCTGGGTGTCCGTCTGTCTCCCCAGGGGCAAGAGCTGCCTCATGTTTGGGGGATGTTTCAACCCTTTCTCCTTCCACACAGTCATTTGGGAACCGAAACGCCGTCTGTGGGACTCTTGTCCCCCCGGCAGGGACAGCCTCGAGGGAGCAGCTCTGGGAAGGAGATGAGTCCAGGGAGGTCTCATGGCCCTGAATGTGGAGCCAGCCCTGGAGAAACCTCTCAGCTCCTCATCGGGTTGTCTCCCCCAGCTCCCAAGTCCCACAAAGGCTCCTCGTAATGTCCCTGTGACGGGGACTCACAACGTGGGGGTGAACCGCCCTTCAGCATCATCATTCCAACAAAACCCAGAGCCCTGGAGGCCTCAAACCCTTCCAGAGAGGAGTCCCTCTGCTCTCCCTGTGCCACGCAGAGGCTCTGGTGCCGCCTGGCATCCCGTCAGACTCCGCTCCCTCCCACGCCAGCTTATCTTTAGCCCAGGCTCTGCCCGCTCGCACGCACCGGGCTGGGCTCCACAGCCCCTCATCCCACTGTCCCCACGCCAGCACCCACAGCAGGGTGTCACCCCGACCCCTGGGCTGCCATCAGGTTTGTAATTAACACCCCGGGGCCTCTGCACCTTTAGGGGTCATTTGCATGACGCTGGAGTGTGTAAACTCCCCATCCCAGCTCCTAATTAGTGCCCTGAGACCAAGCGAACCCCTGGAGAGCGGAGTGTTTTTCCGTGTGCCACGGCCCTGGCACGGTGTGGGATGCTCAGCACGATAACGGGGGTTCCCAGCACTGCCTTTGACACCTCTGCATCCCTGAATGATCCCAGGAGTGTTAAATCCACCAGATTTATCCTAAAATCAAAGCAGGTGGGTTTTTAGGGGAGCGCCTGGGGGCAAAGCTGCTCTGGGGCCTCAGTGCTCCCCCAATAATCTCAGGTCAGGATCTCTGAGCTCCCCAGTGATGGAACACAGAAAGTGGGGGGAAAATGTTGTTTTCCCCAAATTATGGGGATTTTGTTGCAAATCTGAATGCTGGGGATGACTGAGTAGGACTAGGAAGGGAGAGGAGACAGAGTGGTTATCCATTAGTGACTGGCATTTGGAATCTTCCAAAAAGCGTTTTGTTGGAGAAAAACAATGATTAAAGCAGGAGAAAGAGTTTCCATCCTGCCTTTTATAGGGAGAAGCAGCAGGTTTGGCCGGGAGGGGAAAATCTGAGCCAGGAGCAGTGAAATCCCCGAGGAGGCCGGGGATGATGCTGGGACCAGACAGCGGGATGGAAACTGGGGTTTAAGGACCACTGGCCACAGAACTGGGACCAGTGGGACACATCCATCCCTGGCTGGAGCTGCCCTGCCCCCAGCTGGGGCCGTGGCCCTGGATGTCACTGAGCCCCAGGGGATGGCAGAGCTGTGAGCAGCATCCTGATCCCGGCGCAGGGAAAAGGCAAAGTTGCCCAGGGTTTCTGCCGGGGTTTCTGACAGGCCCTTCTGCTTTTTATAGGTTGTTTAAATAACTAACCAGTATAAACCAGAGCAGGGCTGGCAGCGCTGGATGGGGAGTGGGAAGGCAGGAGGAGCCAGCTGGGAAGTAGGGGAAAGGAGAGCCTGGTGGGGATGGGGACCTGTGGGGACTTGGGGACCACCAGGACCTTCCCCATGTCACCCCAGCACCCCCAAATATCCCTGAGGGAATATAATTAATTTATCCCCCTGTCACAGCACAGGACCTGGCTGTGGCACTGCCAGGTGACCCTCCAGAGCCAAATCCAGGCCTTGGCTGGGCTTGGAGGGACCTGGCCATGCTCCAGCTTGGGGTGACACAGACCGAAAGTGCCACCAGTGCCTGGCGCTGCCACGGGCCGGTGCCACCGGGCGATGGGCGGGGGCTTTTCGGTTCCCAAATGACTGTGTGGAAGGAGGAAGGATTGAAATTTCCCCCCAAAACGAGGCAGCTCTTGGTCTTGGAGAGGCAGACAGACACAGAGCACCTCTTTTGCTCGGTGTTTGCTGCAGCCAAGGGAAGAACCGATGGGATTGAGCTGTCCCCACGCTGCAGCAGGGGCAATTCTATGGGAAATGAATGTGGGGAATGATGCTCTGTGCTGCTGGAGGCTTTGCTGGGTGAGGCAAAGCAGCCCATCCATCCCTGTGGCGTTAGGGCTGTGTGGCTGACACACCTGGTTTGCTCCTGACAATCCCGCTGCAAGGGAAGGGAAATTCGAGGGTCTTAAATTCTCCCTGCAATCCTTGTGGGCACCCTGCTGCAGTGTGGCATGCCAGGCTTTGCAGCTCCTTCACTGCCAAGGATCCCTTCACAGCAGGATCCCTGTCCCCTTGCAACATTCAAAGTTTTCCAAAGTTTCCCAAATCCACTTTCCTTTTCCAGGGTATCATCAGTGAGCAGGAATATTTGACATCCTAACCCAAATCTAGACCTGCATTTCTCTCCCAGATCTCCCTTCCTGAGATCCCCAGGTCTCCCCACACCTCACCCACATGTGCCATGTCCAGCTGGCAGCCAGGGACATGGAAAAGGGCCAGGATCTGCCTCACCAGGTTGCCCACACTCCCTTCCCAAATGGCACCTGATGCCCCGAGGGACGTGTGGGTACCGTGGGGCACAGCCCATCCATCATCCCATCCCTGCCCTCCTGCCGCGTTAATTCCTTCCCCGCGAAATCCCACAACCAGCAGGAGGATCCGGCAGAGGATCCCGGGTGACAGAAGGGGACATGCTGGGAACTCCACGTGCTGGCAGCAGCCGTGGCCGTGTCCCATGCCCACCTGGCAGCGGGAAGGACCCGGGCTCCGAGCAGCCGGACCGGTGACACACCAGCAAAGCGCCGGTGCCATCAGGGTGTCACCGCTGTCACTGTCACACTCACTGCACGTCGAGCCACCAGCACCCAAAGGCTCCGGTGCGCCCGGGGGTGCCGGGGAGGCGGCGGCGGGGCCGGGGCAGGGCGGCTGCCGTGCAGGCTGCACTTTTGGGTTAAACCCGGGCGTTCCTCCCTGCACAGACACGAGTAAAAATAACCGCCCCGAGCGCGGCGCAAACCACAGGCTTTTTATAGCCCGCCATCCCTAGACGGCGGGGCGGAGGACGGGGCTCCGCCGTGCCCAGACCAGCCCGCCGGGCGCCGGCCCGGCCGCACGGGCCCCTTCCCGGGACGGCCCGGTTCCCATTCCCGTTCCCGTTCCCATTCCCATTCCCGTTCCCGTTCCCCCGTGCCCGTGCGCCCCGACGGCGCGGGGGATGCGCCACCGCTCAGGGAGCCCCGCTGGGAGCAGAAGGACACTCGTGGGGGAGCGCGGCTGCCCTTGTGCCACCCCCTTTCCCCCCTCCCCGGTACCGGCAGCACCGGAGCTTGGCGGGGTGCGCGGGACCCCCTTCCCGAGCGGGGCACACGCACCTGGACACAGCGGGTCTTCCTCCTCCGCGGTCCCGGCGCTGCAGCGGAGCCCTGGGGAGGCTGCTCCAGTGCCGGTCCCGATCCCGGTTCGATCCCGGTCCCGATCACGATCCCGATCCCGATCTCGATCCCGATCCCGATCCCGATCCCGGTGCGTGTCCCCGCAGCGCGCGCTGCCCGAGCCGAGCCGGCCACATTTGCATAACCCCGCCCATCCGATGGGAAATTTGCATAGCGGCGGCCGCGCTCTCTCGCCATTGGTCGGAATGGGGGGCTGATTTGCATAGCCCCGCCTCCGGTGGGGAAAGGGGTGGGGCTAAGGGGAAGGGGCTGGGCGAGGGAGGTGGGGGGGCCTTGGGGGGATCGGGATTGGGATGGGGGGGACACTGGGAGGAACTGGGATGGAGGTGACACTGGGGGGGTTTGGG
>JAWWMP010000082.1:1638111-1652617 GCA_035047865.1 Dendrocincla tyrannina
CCACTTTCCCCCATTTTTACCCCACTTTTCTCTTCCTTTCCCTTCCTCACCTCTCGCCCACCTTACTCCTCTTTTCCCCCCATTTACCCCCTACTTTTCCCGTTTCCCCCGTTTTCCCCCCCTTTCCCCCCATTTTCCCACCTCATTCTTGCAGGTGTCCCCCAGGAGGAGGAGGAGGAGGGGCTGGGGGGGGGCTCGTGGAGACCCCCCCCCAAAACACACCCACCCTGAGCCACGGGGACTCCAAGGAAAAGGGCGAAAATCGGGGGGGAACGGGGCCAAGACGGAGCAGAGCAGGACGGAGGGGTCCCATCCCCACCCCGGGACCAGGACATGGAGTGTGGGGATGGTGAGTCTGGGGGGACACAGGGTGGGGGGTGCATGGATCCGGGATCCTGTGCCCCTGTAACCCAGGATTTATGGGATCAGGGTGCCCCCTGCCCTGCGGGGGGTGCAGTGGGGTCACAGGATCCCAGAATGTGCTGAGCTGGAAGGGACCCACAAGGATCACTGAGTCCAACTCCTGGCCCTGCACAGGCCCATCCCCAAGAGTCACCCCCTGTGCCCCAGAGCATCATCCAAACCCTCCTGGAGCTCTGGCAGCCTTGGGGCTGTGCCCCCTGCCCTGGGGAGCCTGGGCAGTGCCCACCACCCTGTGGGGGAAGGACCTTTTCCTGAAATTCAACCCAAACCTGGCCTGACACAGCTCCAGCCATTCCCTGGGTGCTGTCCCTGTCCCCACAGAGCAGAGATCAGTGCCTGCCCCTCCTGAGGAAGCTGGAACTGCAGTGAGGAGTGAGGGATCTCCCTGCAGCTCCGAGGGACTTGTTTTATAGGGGTGAAAGCAACCAGGAGAAGAAGCAGTGCTGGGAGATGTGCCAGGGTGCAAACAGCCAGCCTTATCCCCAGCACCTCCTGTGCTGGTTCTCATGGAATATGTCGAGTTGGATGGGATGCAGCAGCACAACAATCCACCCCACATGCCTGTCCCGAGCCCACTGTGGTCTCCTGAGACCCTCCCCTGGTTTGCAGGTGGAGCTGAGACCCTCAGGAACCCCTCGTTGGACCCCCAGAGCAGCCCCGAGCTCCCAGCCCTGGATGGTGAGTGTTGCAGAGCCCGGTGCTCCCAGGGGGAGACAGAGCTCCCCTGGGTCTGTCTCCTCACAAAATCGGCTGGAAAACAGCCCTCTGCTGCTGCTTCCAGTCCTTCCCAGTACCAGTTTCTTGGTCATGCCTCATGTCAGCAGTGAGAGGTCGCTGCAGCTCCACGCAGTGGAACTGGAGATGGGAAACCCTTTTAGTCTTTCCCCTGCGAATCACTGGTTGGAAACACGGTGAGATTTCCAAGCAGAGCCTTTCAAGGACAGGGAATACGAGGATGGACCTGAGTGCACATATATATCATGTGCATTTATGCCCTTATTTCCAAGTCCCTGCTTCCCCTCTGGATGGATCCCATCCCTCCTCAGGCAGCTCTTGGGGCTGGTTTATCTCCCTGTGCACTGGTCAAACCTCATTCTCCAGACTTGTTACTCGCAAGAGATTAATCCCTGTTTTTGCAGGACTCACTTTTTGCCAGGGAACAGCTTTGAACTCTCGTGAAGTAGCTCCTCCCTGTGCACAGGGAATAAATACAGAGAATAAAAGCTAAAGGAATAGAGAATAAATAAATAGAGATTAAAACCTCTCTCCTCTCCCTGCAACAGGTTTCCCCCTGAAACACTCCAACACGCTGACGAACAGGCAACGAGGCAATGAGGTCTCAGCCCTCCCAGCCACGCTGGACAGTGAGTGCCACCAGGCAGAGTGTCACACAGGGGCTGTGGAGGGGACAGAGGGACAGCAGGACACGGGGGGACCATCTATGTCCTGCTGCTCACACCACTGAATGGCAGGAGGGAGGGATTTTTGGGGCCACCTGCAGCTGGGGGAAGGTTTTGTCCTGATGGGTGAATCCTTTCCCCCCCCAGCACTCTCCATCCACCAACTTGCTGCCCAAGGGGAGCTCATCCAGCTGAAGGAGCACCTTCGGAAAGGTACGTGGCTCTCTCTCACCTCAGGTCCTGCCAGGTCCTGGCAGCTCACAGCTGGTCATCCTCACACCCTCAGCTTAGTTTTCCTACTGTCATAAAATCATTAAAGTTGGAAAAGACCCCCAAGATCATCAACTCCAACCACCAACCAGGCAGTTAAGGTGGTTTTGCTGGGTCCACTGGGAGGACAGGGAGCAGAGGGGGCTTTCCCCTTCCCCACCTGTCTCCCCTGTGTTTGTGCAGGTGAGAACTTGGTGAACAAACCTGATGAGAGAGGCTTCACCCCCCTGATCTGGGCCGCGGCCTTCGGCGAGATCGAGACGGTCCGTCACCTGCTGGAGTGGGTAAGGCCACCCTGGGGCAGCACCAGGGGAGCAGGGCACCTCCATCTCCAACCCCAGTGGCTTCCAGCACCATCCTGGCACCTCCTCAGCCAGTCCTTCCCACAGCTTCAAGGAGGACATGTTGGGCTGTGAGCTCAGCCAGGAGCACACAGGGCCTTATCTCCCAGCCAGCAATAACTGCTTGTAATTAAATATCTGCTTATTGCTAATTTGAGATCAGCTTTATGGCTGGGGCCCTGTAATCTGCCAGCAGATGTGCTCGTTTTGGTGTTGTGGCAGTTCATGAACTCATTGCTGCACTGCCCTGGAGTGCTGGGTTTGCAGCCAGGGGGAGCAGGAACCACATCCTGCCCTCTGGATGGAGCTGCTCCCCAAAGCTCAGTCCCACATCCGTGTGTGTCCAAGGATTAGGAAGCACTCAGAGCTCAGGAGCACAGAGCTCTGCTCCTATATCAGCAGCAAAACTGGAGCAGAGAGACAAAGAGAACCCAAAGAAAGGAGGTGATGCATCCATAAAGCATGTAATAAAGTGCAGGAGGGCTTGGGACTGGGAGGACAGGGAGGTTTGCTATGGAAATCAGTACAAAATAGAGAGTGGATACTGTATAGGGATCCACAGGCCAGGGACACTGTTCCCTGGAAAAAGGGCTGAGTCACAGGATCCATCAGGACACTGGAGAAGGGCTTTTAAGGCCTCACAGGAGATGTTTGATGGGGATTAAAATATGCCCAGTAAGGATTTTGGTCATTTTTAGTTCCCTGGGAAGGTGTGAACCAGTTCCCTGTGGGAATGTGGCCCCAGGATGAGCCCTCCAGGGTATCCCTGTGTTATTCCCAGGGAGCTGATCCCCACGCCCTGGCCAAGGAGAGGGAGAGTGCCCTGTCCCTGGCCAGCATGGGAGGATACACAGACATTGTCACCCTGCTGCTGGAGAGGAACGTGGACATCAACATCTACGACTGGGTGAGTGCCACCAGCACAGGGCAGGGACACCAGGGCCACCAGCACAGGGCAGGGCCACCAGCACAGGGCAGGGACACCAGGGACACCAGCACAGGGCAGGGCCACCAGCACAGGGCAGGGCCACCAGCACAGGCCTCCACAAAGCTCATTTCCCATCGTTCCAGCCTGATGCTTCCCAAGCTCCCAGCACTCCCAGCCTTGCTCCTGTGGTTGTTCCGAGGAATTACTCAGGGTAATCATTTTAAATGGTTTTCCTGCCTGGTGGTGGCACCAGCCACAAGGAACCAGCGGGCAGAGTTTAAGGTTGTTTTAAATTGCACAATTTAAAAGTTATTTTGTTGTATGTGAAAAGAGAATAAAAACTGCACAGAGCTGCTCTGGGAGGAAACAGCCAGCACAGAGCTGGGAGAGGATGGAGGGGGGAATCCCTGTGAATCCCAGCCTGGAACTGAGAGAGGATGGAGGGGGGAATCCCTGTGAATCCCAGCCTGGAGCTGGGAGAGTGTGGATGAGGGATCCCAGCCTGGAAGTGGGAGAGGATGGAAGTGGGAATCCCTGTGAATCCCAGCCTGGAACTGGGAGAGGATGGAGGGGGGAATCCCTGTGAATCCCAGCCAGGAGCTGGAAGAGGGTGGAGGGGGGATCCAACCCCAGAGCTGGGAGAGGGTGGATAGGGGATCCCAGTGAGTCCCAGCTGGAGCTGAAAGAGGGCGAGAGGGGGATTCCAGGCTGGAGCTGGGAGAGGGTGGAGGGGGATCCCAGCAGGTCCCAACCCAGAATTCGGAGGAGGTGTAAGAGGGATCCCAGCAGGTCCCAGCCCCATGATGGGAAAGAGCAGAAGGGGGATCCCAGCTTGGAACTGGCAGGGGGTAGAAGTGGGATCCCAGAGGGTGGGGGAGCTCCTGCTGTGGGAGGAGCAGGAGCTGTGTGGGCTCAGGAGTGAGTGTCCCTGTCCCTGCCTGTCCCCAGAACGGTGGCACCCCCCTGCTCTACGCCGTGCGTGGGAACCACGTCAAGTGTGTGGAGGCCCTGCTGGGTAAGGGGAATCCCTGCACCTGGAATTGCTGCTCCCCTGCCTCGGGAAGAGAGTGACACCCCCGGGGGGCACAGGGGCAGCTTTTGGGGGTCCCCTCACCCAGTGCCACCCCCTGCCCTGATCTCCAGCTCACGGTGCTGACCTGACAGAGGAGGCGGATTCCGGCTACACCCCCATGGATCTGGCCGTGGCCCTGGGGCACAAGAAAGGCAAGTGGCCCCTCCCCTTCCCTCCCTGCAAAGCCTCCGGGCAATTCCCAGCTTCCAGCACTGTCTGGGGCTTTCTTTTGACTTCCCACCACAGCTCTGCCCCACAGAAACACAAATCCAGGGAAATCAAATGCTCGGGCTCCACTTCCCAAGCCGAGCTGTGCTGGGGATAGGGCTGGGCCTGGGGAGGTGGGGACAGGCCCCTGCAGCAGGGGGGTTTCCTGGAGGAGCAAAACAGTGACCACATCCTTCCCAGTGGCTCCTCACAGGTTTGGCTTCCCTGGGTTCCACTTCTCTCCCTCCCTTAGTCCAGCAGGTTATCGAGAACCACATCCTGAAGCTGTTCCAGAACAAGGGGCTGGAGTGACAGGGGGCTGCAGCCCCAGCTCTGCTCTGGGACCACCGAAACAGGCCATGGCACGAGGCCTCAGGCAAGGAGGAATCTGGGAATCCCTGCCTTCCATGGATCCATGTCTCTCCCAGGGGTGGCACAGCTGCAGTGCCTCTCATCCAGGGACACTCATTCCTCAGGGCAGCAGCATTTCTGCCCTATCCAGGCTCGGCTGCTCCGTGTATTCCATGTCACCTTTTTGGAATTAAACTCTAAAGCAGCCATGTGGAGCCCTGTGCATTGCCTTGACCTGTCACAACTCCTGTTCCCAATCCCAGTTACTGGGGAACCACAACAGGAACTGGGCCAACTGGACACCCTGGTATCCTCTCCAAAGCTGTCTCTGAAGAGGGAAGCTCCCATAAACCTGCCAAGCCTTCCCTGCTCTCAGCCAGAGAAGTAGGCATAGGAAGGAGGAAAATCCTGTAGGAATCATCACTCTGGCAGCCAGGAATGTGGCACGCTGCCATCCTAGGCAGGAGCCACTCCAAGCAGTTCAGGGGTGGCCAGCAAAGGTGACAGACAGCCCAAGGGGACACTTCTCCTCTCCCCATGCACGTGCCAAGCCCCAGAGGGCTCAGTCCTGGGGTGCCCCTTCCCAAGGAGCAGCCAGAAAGGAGCAGGGACACCATTTATTCATCTGGTTACACACCCAGGTCCCACCAAAGGGATCCCACATGGATCCCTGCACCAGTGTCCCTTTGTCACTGCCATCCTGTGGGATGGGGGGTTCCCTCTCAGCGCCTCAGGGGGCACCTGGGGCAGGTTTTCAGAGCCCACCCAGGGATGGGGGCAGCCCCCCCACCATCCTACAGCCTCTCCCCCAGCACCCCGAGGTGATACACCACAATCCTCCCAAAGAAGTCCGTGCCGCTCTCAAAGGTGATCTTCAGCTTATCCAGCACCGTCTCCTCCACCTGGAATCTCTGCAGGCCCCATTAAGGAAGAAAACAGACCTGCTCCCAGGGGGCACACCTGGGGTTCCCAGGTGCTTAAAGCCCAACTGCCCCCCTGCCCCTCCACAGCCTCGGGGGGCTCTCACCCACCCCCCAAAAGGGGTTGGACCCAGCCCACCCGTGGCAAAGGATATTTGCATGGCATGGCTGTCCTGGGGGTACAGCTCGGATATTTTCACCAGTTCTTCCCCTGCTCTGCAGCCTGTGGAGGGGAAGGGTGGAGGGTCAGGGCTTTGGGAATGGCCAACACATCCCCCTGGGCCTGCAGGACTCGGGTGTGGGTAAACTGAGGCAGGGGGACCCCCAAAGCCCCAAACCTCACCTTCCAGCGTGCACAGCCGGCTGGAGAATCCCCCCTGGAACTGGATGTGGAGCTGGGAGACTTTGACGGGGCGGGGGAAATCCAGGGTGACCCACTGGCACGTGCCCTGGGGGCAAGAATGGCACTGTCACCGGGGGCAGAACAGGGCTCCTGTCCCACCCCTGTGGCTCCGCTGTCCCCGTGTCCCCCCACCTGGTCCGAGTTCCAACACGTCTCCTCGCTCGTGTCGAACATGTGCTTCTTCCCAAACTGCTTCACATCCCGGTTCAGCACGGAGCTCACCCTGCAGGGACACGTGCCACCACCCCCAGGGCGCGGTGGGGACAGCAGGGTTGGGGCATGAGACCCTCACAGGGCCAGGGGACAGCGTGGGACCCCCAGGAGGGACCAGCACTCACCGCGTGGTCGTGTCGGCACAGACCAGGGGCTCCAGTGGCATCGCTGCCTGCGGAGAGATGGGATCAGGGAGGGGCACAAATGGGGACACCTGGGCAGCACTGGGGACACCTGGGCAGGAGTGGAGACCCTTGGGTCATACTGGGAACACTGAGTCACAGTGGGGACCCTCAGACTACTGGCAATCCCCAGAGGAGCACTGGGGACACCTGGGCAGGATTGGAGACCCTTGGATTGTATTGGGGACACCTGGGCAGGATTGGAGACTCTTGGATCATAATGGGGACATCCAAAGCAGCACCAGGGACACTCTGGCAGCGTTGGGGACTCCAGGGCAGGAGTGGAGACCCTTGGATCATACTGGGAACCCCTGGACCATACTGGGGACCCACTGAGCAGCGACGGGGACCCGGAGCAGCACTGGGAGCACCCAGACAGCCATGGGGACCCCAGAGCAGTTCTGGGGACCCTGGGACAGTACTAGGGACACCCGGATGGCACTGGGGACACCCAGAGAACAATGGGGACACTCAGAGAGCCATGGGGACACCCAGACAGCTTTGGGGACGCTGGAACAGCACCGGGGTCACCCAGAGAGCAATGGGGACCCCTGAGCAGTATTGGGGACACCCGGAAAGCACTGGGGACACCTGGACAGCAACGGGGACCCCCAAGGAGCCTTGGGGATGCTGGGACAGCACTGGGGACCCCCAGAGAGCAATGGGGACACCCAGACAGCCATGGGGACCCCCGAGGAGTCTTGGGGACCCTGGAAGAGCATTGGGGACACCCAGACAGCCATGGGGACACCCAGACAGCAATGGGAACCCTGGAGCATCCTTGGGGACCCCCGAGCAGTATTGGGGACACCCGGAAAGCACTGGGGACACCGGGACAGCACTGGAGACGCCTAAGCAGCCTTGGGGACACCGGGACAGCAATGGGGACCCCCATAATGCAATGGGGACCCCCGAGGAGCCTTGGGGACCCTGGGACAGCACTGGGGACACACGGGCAGCCATGGGGACACCCAGACAGCTTTGGGGACCCTGGGCCAGCACTGAGGACCCCTGGACGGCACTGGGGACCCCCGGCAGCCCCGTCCCCCGCCGAGCGCCGAGCGCCGCCCGCCGCCCCCATCCCACCCCTCGGGGCCGCCCCGCACTCACCGCCCGCCGCAGGAAGAGGCGGAGCCCCTTCCCCGGTCCCGGTGTCCGGTCCCTCCCCCGGCCCGCCCCGCTCCGCCCGCCCCGCTGCGGGGAACCCCCGGGACCCTCCCGTGTCCGCCCCCTCTGCAAAAGCCTCGTCCATCCCGGCCCCCGCCTGCCCCTGGGGCCGGGGGTCCCACCCCCTGCCCGGTACCCCGGCAGGGACCCTGACCGAGAAGGGATGGGACGGACAGCGGGAGAGGGAGAGGGAGGGAGCCCTGAATCCCGCATCCCTGAATAAACCTGCATCCCGCATCCCTGCATGTACCTGCATCCCAGAATCCCTGGATGGACCTGCATCCCAGAATCCCTGGATGGACCTGCATCCCTGAATCTCTGCACCTCCCTGCATCCTTTGAATCCCTGACATCCTAGAATCCTTACACAGCCCAGCAATCCTGCTCATCCTTGCATTCCTGCATCCCCATATCCTTTCATCCCTGCACTTCCCTGCTTATCCCTGCACATCCCAGCTCGTCCCTGCACATCCCAGCTCGTCCCTGCACATCCCAGCTCATCCCTGCTCATCCCTGCACATCCCAGCTCGTCCCTGCATCCCTGCACACCCTTCCATCACCACATCCCTGCATGACCCTGGATCCGAGCATCCCTGCTCATCCCAGCATCCCTGCTCATCCCAGCATCCCTGTTCATCTCAGCATCCCTGCTCATCCCAGCATCCCTGCTCATCCCAGCATCCCTGTTCATCTCAGCATCTCTGCCCACCCCAACATTCCTGCCCACTCCCAACATCCCTGCTCATCCCAGCATCCCTGCCCGCCCCAGTCCCGCTCTCTGCAGCCCCCGGAGCTGCCGGGGCTGTGCCGGGTGAGTCACGGGGGCCGTGCCGAGGCTGCCCGAGCTCCGTCACCGCACAGGCAAACCCGGGCGGGAGCTGCGGAGCCGCCCCCTCGGCCCCCTCAGCCCCTGCCTGGGGCTCAGCCCCGCTGGGGACACGCTCACCCCTGCACAGGCATGTCAGGGAGCACAGACCTGTCAGGGAGAACACACATGTCAGGGAGAACAGGCATGTCAGGGAGAACACACGTGTCAGGGAGCACACACATGTCAGGGAGAACACACGTGTCAGGGAGCACACATGAGTCAGGGAGCACACACGTGTCAGGGAGAACACACATGTGTCTGAACATGCACACGTATGTCAGCCACCACACACGTCAGTGAGACACGCGTGTGTGCCCGAGCGTGCTCACTCACACGTGACACACACCAACACGCGTGTGTCGGGCTCTGCCTTCCTCCTCCTTCCTCCCCTTCTTCCCCCGCCGAGTTTCGCCTGAGAAATTGGGTCAAAAACCGCAGGAGCCTCATTTGCCCCTGGGCTAATTGCGCGTCGGGGGACAGCTCTGCCTTTTGTGCCACCGCCGCCCGCGTCACCTCCAGGAGCCATCCCCCTCATCCCAGTGCGCCCTGTCCCCTCCAGCCCCACGGGGACACTCCAGTCCCACGGGGTCAGTCCAGCCCCACGGATTTTTGGCCCCACGAGGTCACTCCAGCCCCATGGAGACAGTCCAGCCCCACAGGGACACTCCAGCCCCACGGATCTTCGGCCCCGCGGGGACACTCCAGCCCCACGAGTCACTCCAGCCCCACTGGGACACTCCAGCCCCACGGGGACACTCCAGCCCCACTGGGTCACTGCAGACCCACGGGGACACTCCAGCCCCACTGGGACACTCCAGCCCCACGGGGACACTCCAGCCCCACGGATTTTCGGCCCCGCGGGAACACTCCAGCCCCACGAGTCACTCCAGCCCCACGGGGACACTCCAGCCCCACTGGGACAGTCCAGCCCTGCGGGGACACTCCAGCCCCACGGATCGTCGGCCCCAGCACCGCCGCGGCTGTCGAGGAACGCTGCGGGCGCAGCTGTGCCCTCCGGGCTGTGCCAGCCTGGCATCGCCGCCGGCTCCCGGCTGCCATCCAGCCCGGCACTCGGCCGCCCGAGGATGGGGAGGGCAGCCTTGCCACCTTATCCAAGAGCTAATGGGAAGGCTGGTGCCAAAGCAGGCGCCGGCCCGGATCCAGAGCCCCGCTCCCACCGGGATGCTGGCTCCGTGCCGTGCGAGCGGTGCCGGGGCCTTTTGTGCGGCGGGTGGCGGCGTGTGGGGCTCGCTGAGCACCCCCGGGAGCCGCTTCCGAAGAAGAAGAGGGTGTTGTGCCCCTCACCATTAATTACTTGTGCCGATTGAATTCCACTTCCGTGTAAACCCTGGAGGTTCGCGGGGGATGCGGCACGGGGGGGAGTTCAGCGGCCCCGCTGCCGCCACAGGGCTCTGCCTGTTCTCCGGGATGTGCCTTTATTATTTATAAACCATTCCCCACCGGGCAGAGGGGCCGGGAGGTGCCGGGAGGGGCAGGATTTGGCACAGCCAAATGTGATTTGTAACTGATGCTAAATGACAATGTGGTGGCATCTCTGCACTGGGCAGGGTGGCGATGGGTGTGAAGCTCTGGGATGGGGAGGATAAAGGATGTAATTATAATTGTGCTATTATAACGCTGGTTTTAAGGCACAAAGTGGCGTTTAGCCCCGAGGGATGAGGGCACCAGGCTCAGTGCTGGGTGCTGGTGTCCTCCCGGCCACACCGAGGGTACCGGAGATGTGGCACAAGGGTGTGAGCAGGTGTGAGGGTGGCATGTGCCATTAATGAGCTTGGCTCTGCGAACGGGAGATGCTGCCCGGTATCCCCACACCGGTGGGGGGGACACAATTAGTGCCCTGGCTAATGAGCCAGCACAGCATTCTGCCAGCCCCGCTGCTAATTATGGCTGGAGTCAGAGGGGGGCTGGCCGGGGTGGGTGTCCCCCGTGTCCCGTGCCAACCCTGCTCCCCCAAAATCCCCCACTGGGGCTGTGGAGGGCACAGGGTGGCATTGCCACCCCCGGGGACCCCCAGGGAGGGGCTGTGCCCCAGCCCGTGGCCCAGGTGCGGGGTGGGTGCTGCCAGAGGGTGGGGATTGGGTCCGGCTGCCGGGAGGGGGAAGGGAAGGAGGCAGTTGCCATGGAAACGGAAAATAAAATCAATGCATCCTGCTGGTGGGTTCGGCGGGAAGTTGGGCCTGGGCAGGGCGGCATCCCTGCATCCCTGGGGGGCTGCTGCAGCCCCCAGCCCAGCCCCTGCCCTGCCGTGCCCACCTCGTGCCAGGGATGAGGGTTTGGCCCTGGCCAAAAGCTGAAAGGAGCCGGGACAACGGGACAGCGGCCGCGTGGAAGTGAACCCACAGTGCTGGGCTTCCTCCTGTCCCCTCCGCAGCAGATCCACGCGTGGGGTGTCCTGCCCAACTTCAGACGAGCATCTCAGCCAGGCCAGGCTCCAGCTGCTGGTTCTCCCTGCTGGAGTGGCCTGTCTGTGTGTCTGTCCGCCCGCTGCCTGTCCCCGTGCCAGTGCCCCGAGCGCTGGCCCCAGCTGCGGTGGCAGAGGCCTCGTTAATGAGCTGCAATCCTGATGAATGTGGCAGCTCTCCTGGAACGGGCTTCATTAGCCGCCGGCGGACCTGAGCGGAATAACAAGCGGCTCCGTGGGGCGCGGGACGGGGTCCCCCCCGTGCCCCTCCCACGGATGGGGGGCACAGGGCCACGCTGCGGCTCTGGGAGGCTACAGGGCCCGTCTGTGCGCAGGGAGGGTGCCTGGCACCCCGGTGCCCCCGCGCTCAGCACCCACGGGGTGGCACTGGCCGGGGCTGCTCAGCACCCCGGTCACGGCGCCGCAGCCCGGGCTGCCAAACTGGGCAGTTCGGGAGGCTCCCGGTGCCACCACCCCCAAAGTGGCCCTGTCCTGGGGGTCACGGGGGTGTTCACCACCTGCTGGCACTGACCCAAGCCCTCCAGCCCCGTCGGGACCCTGCGGTGTCCCCACGCCTGTCCCCACGCTGCGGGTTGGACATGTCACCGCCCCGTTGTGGCTTCTGATGGGAGCAAGGCCTGGCTGAGACCTGTCAAACTCGTGTCACCTGGCTCCTGGCCCCTCTGCTGGCCCTTGGGGGCTTGGGGCTAAACCAGGGCCGTGCTGGAGCTGGGGGGACCCCCCCGAGTCCTACTCTGGAGCTGGAGCCCCCTTGGGTCTCCCCGTGGGCTCTGTTGGTTTGCTGCCCTTCGCAGCAGGAGCCCCCCACCATCATCATCATCACACCCCAATCGCCCGGGGCAGCTCCCCATGTCCCTGTCACAACAAAGGAAAACATCTCTGGCTGGAAACTGCAGGAGGGTCGTCACGGCAACACTGCTGCAAGATTTCAGCAGAAAGCCGGCGTTCGGGCTCAGAGAGACGCTCGCTCCCTGCTCGCCCGCACAGGTCCCCGTGCAGATCCTGCCGGGGCTGGGGCTGAGGGACCGAGGGATGGGGTCCACCACTGCCCTGGGACCGCCAGGCCTGTCCCTGGCAGAGTTGGGGACATGGGGGACAGCAGAGACATGGTGCTGGCAGGTGATGCTTCGTGGGAGCAGCTCGCTGCTCTCAGGGTGATGCTGCTGGACGTGGGGCTGGGGGTGTGGAAGGGACCCCAGTCCAGGCAAGGGTGGGGACATGGGGACAACCCTCTGTGCCAGCAGAGGTGGGTCTCCCCCCGGGTGTAGGTTTGGCCACGGTGGGGGTGTTGGGGCTCGGGGCTCGGGGGACCAATGATACCCCATGAAGTCACATCCCAGCTGGAGACACCAGCCAGGAGGACACTGGGACTCCAAACTGGTGCCAGTGGAGAAGCTGGTCCTGGGCTGCATTCCCAGGAGTGGAGCAGCTGCCGGAGAGGGGGGAGAGGTGTCCATGAAATCCCCATCCATGAGCTGCGCTGGCTGGTGGCTGTTGTGACATTTATCTCCACTCGAGAGGAGAGCTCCCTGCTAACTCACTGCCGGCACCTTCCTCTGCCACACAAACGGCCAGGGGCAGACCCACCACGCTGCCTCTGCCAGGGCCCAGCCGGGGCTCTGTGTCCCCTGGGAGGTGGCTGGGTGGGTGCCCGGGGTCCCTCTGTCCCCTCCTCGTCTGCCTCGAGCCCGTGGGAAGGTTTGAGTCCCCGAGTGGCTCCGGCTTTGCCCTCCCCACGGCCCCTCCCTGGGCTGGGGTGGGGTGGGAGCAGCTGCAGCCCTGGTGTTTGTTAGAGAAGGGTGGCCCGTGGGAGGTGGGTGCAGGAGGGCCCCAACTTTCCCCGTGGGAAGCAGGTGGGCTCGTGGATGAACCCATCTAATCCCTGCCCCATGCACTATGTGGATCGGGCCACGATCGTGCCATGGCACTTCCAGGTGAAGTTCAGGAAGATGGAGAGCAGGAGGGAGGAGCTGGGCTGTGGGTCTTGCTGTGGTGGGGGGCAGCAGGAGCATCTTCTCCCCGAAAGGTGTCCAGGCTTTAACACGAGCAGGGTGGGAATTTCAGAGCCAGCCTCATCCCACCACTCGTCCTCTCTGGACCATCCTCTCTGAGCAGGTGCAGCACTCTCCTTCCAACAACCCCAAAGGGCACCCATGGGTGCCCTTTGCAAAGCAGGAGAGCAGGATCAGAGACCTGTGGGGTGGTCGGATCCATTGGGACAGGGACTAAGCCAGGACATCAGGGTTCCAGCAGGTGCCCCGGGACCCTCTCCCCAGTTCTCCTTGGCAAACCCCATGGGGACATTAACCCCTGTCACTGTCCCCCAGGCTCGGGCACCTACATGGGGCCGCCAGCTGCAGCCACATAAAGAAGGGGAACAGAGGAGCTCTGTGTGACGGCAACGCCGGGATTGTGCCGGAGCAGGGGGGGCTCACAAAAGGCAGGAAACGCCACGAAAAGTCTGGCACAATGGAGTCGGAAATGAGAACTTTGCTCTCGGGTTTCCACGGATCCATCCTATGGGCAAAATAAGGAGGGGGGATATGTTATTTGGTGCCAAGTCGTGGGAGACAGGGTGGCATTCTTCAGTCACCGGCGGGAAGGTGACACCCTTCCCCCCTCCAAATAAACCCCCCCGGCTTTCCCCAATAGCTCAGTGATGGTTTCCTTCCCCCCGTGCTGGGGGTCGTTTCTGGTAGCGCAGCTCTTTGGAGAGTCTCGCCCATTTTGGGGGGGCTGTTTGGGTTTTTTCAAGCCTTTATCCACCCTCATCACCTTCCAGCCCCTCTGCAGCCCTGCACGCCCCCGGGGGGGCTGTATGGGGGTGCTGAGGGGCTGGAGGATGCTGCTGGATGCACCTTGTACGGCTTGGGAGGGATTTTGGGGTGCAGAAGGGCTGGGGGGGACTCCCCTCTTGGGAGATACCCCAAAATCCTGCTGGGTCTCTCCCTCCTCTCTTAGGGACCCTGTTTCCATTACAGCGACCCCTACCCCATCTTAGTGACCCCCCTGCACCCTCTTAGGGACCCCACTCCCATTACAAGGACATCCCCTTCCTCTTAGGGACCCCACCCTATTACAGGGACGCCCCCTCCTCTCTCAGGACCCCCCCGCCACCACAAAGACCCCCCTTCCCACCTTAGACCCCTTCCCCCATTACAGCAAACCCCTCCTCCCCTCTCAGAGACCCCCCCTCATTACAACCCCCCGGGCAGGGTGCGGTGCCCGCGGTGGGGGCGGCCCCGATGGATGGGGAGGGGGCGGCCCCAGTTTTGGGGGTGGGTGGGGGGGCGGCCCGGATTTTTTTTGGGGGGGGGCG
>JAWWMP010000082.1:1662211-1676074 GCA_035047865.1 Dendrocincla tyrannina
CCTCTCCACAGGTATCCCATCACACTGCCCCTCTCCACAGGTATCCCCTCACTGCCCCTCTCCACAGGTATCCCCTCTCACTGCCCCTCTCCACAGGTATCCCATCACACTGTCCCGACCTGGTTGCTATGGAGACCGGAACAGCCTCCCCGGTGTCCGGAGCTACGGCCGGAGGGAGCCCGGAGAACAGTACGACGTGTACTGCTACGCCCGGGAGCTTCGAGGCAAGGGATGCCTGTAGGGATGGGGGAACACGGATGTCTCTCCATGGCCAGGGCATGGCTGGGTGTGTGGGTGGGTGCCCAGGGATGTCTCTCCATGGCCAGGGCATGGCTGGGTGTGTGGGTCGGTGCCCAGGGATGTCTCTCCATGGCCAGAGCATGGCTGGGTGCACGGATGGGTGCCTGGGGATGTCCCTCTATGGCCATGGTGTGGTCAGGAGCATGACTGGGGACTCAGGGACATCCCTTTATAGCCATGGCATGAGCAAGAGCACAGCTGGGTGCTCAAGGATGTCCCTCTATAGTCATGGCATGAGCAAGAGCACAGCTGGTGCTCAGGGAGGTCCCTCCATGGCCATGGCACGGCTGGGAGTGCAGATGAGTGCCAGGGATGTCCCTCCATGGCCATGGCACAGCTGGGAGCACAGACAATCCATTCATCCCTGACCTGCTGGGGTGTGGCTGCAGGGCTGGGTGCCAGGGCCGTGCCATCGCTCCATGCCATCCTTAGCAGTGTGGCCATAGCACCCAGGTGATGGGGACACCACTCGACTCAGAGCCATGGGGACCATCACGGCTCTCTGTGCCCGTGTCCCCGACGTCTCTGCTCTCTTGCAGGGACGGTGTTCTACGCCACGGTGCCCGGGCGCTTCACCTGGCAGGGGGCCCGCAGGCACTGCCGGAGCCGGGGGGCTTCGCTGGCCACCACGGGGCAGCTGTACCTGGCGTGGCGTGAGGGGCTGGACCAGTGTGACCCGGGCTGGCTGGCCGATGGCAGCGTGCGCTACCCCATCAGGGTGCCCCGCAGGAAGTGTGGCGGAGAGGCCTCGGGAGTCAGGACCCTCTACCAGTTCCCCAACCGCACTGGTTTCCCCCCCGCCTCCTCCAAATTCGATGCCTACTGCTATAAAGGTAAGGGGCACCAGCAGCGACGCCAGGGAGCTCCCTCCCAGAGCCCCCCACCAGCCCTGGGATTTCCTTGGGAATCAGCGGGAGTGGCCGGGAAAATTGCTGTGGATGAATATTTAATTGGGGAATTAATGAGATAAACGGGGAGAGCGGCGCCGGGAGGGAGCCCAGCTCCCTGTGCCACCCTGGTTGGGTGCGAGGATGGGGGATGCACTGCCACTCGAAGGTGGCTGCGGGACCCCCACTCGTGACCTGGGTGCCCATCCTGCCCCTGATGCACGTGGTGTCACCGCAGCCGCGGGCCGGGGGGACACGGAGGAGCCAGTGCCACCCACGCCTGACCCGCCGGGCAGCGACAACGTGCTGGTGGAGCACAGCGAGGACCTCGGCACCTCGGGGGACACCCGGGACACCCCACGCGACCACCAGGAGCTCCTGCCGCAGCCAGGACCCGCGGGGCTGGGCCAGGAGGAGGAAGAGGAGGAGGAGGAAGATGAGCAGCTGCGCCCGGCCAGCGGCAGCCCCGCGGCAACGGCACAGCGCGGTGACCTCCCGGGGGATGCCCTGTCACCGGCACCGGGCGAGGGGACACCCCCGCAGCCCACCACGACCTCCTCGCTGGCGTGGCCACATGAGGAGGAAGCTCTCAACGTGGTGGATCGGGCACCGGAGAGCTCCTGGCACGATGCGGCCAGTGCCAGCCCAGCGCTGCTGGCACAAGAAGACCCTGAGGAGCCCCCCGTCACCTTCCTGCCACATTCCCAAAGCCCAGCCCGGGAGCACATCACCGGCTCGTCACTGGCACCCCCTGGGCTGGGGACAGTCCCCAGCATGGCAGCAGAGACCCCCAGCCCCTCGCCCACCAGCTCCCACACCCCCAGGAGGAGCCACGCTGGGCTGAACGGGCGCTACTTCCAACTCCAGCAGCAGAGCCGGGACCCCGCGGTGCCATCTGGGGACCCCACGGTGGCACCTGGTGACCCCACGGTGGTTGGGGACACAGAAGGGATGGTCACCCAGGCCCCAGTCCCGGCCCTGGAGGTGAAAGGAGCTGCAGCCAACGCGGTGGAGACGTGGAGCATCCCCCGCGCCGGCACCGAGAGCCTCCGGCGGGAGGGCCCCGACGTGTCCCCCAACGCGCTGGAGAAGGAGATCGGGCCCGGTAAGTGACACCCAAAAATCGGCCGGCGGGGGGTCCCACCGGGGGCTGCACCAGCTTTGGGGGTCCCATGGCTGTGCCATCTCTTGCAGAGCTGGTGGCACCGGCCACGGCCCCGGTGTCCCCCTCGCCGCAGGCGCCGGCCCCGAGGGATTCGCCGCGGGAATTGTGGAGCCCCCGCGATGCCGGGGACACCTCAGGGACACCCGCTGTGCCGTCCCCATCCCTGCCTGTCTCCGCCACTCCCCACGACGCCCTCGGCCACCGGGACGTCCCCACGGATGGGGCTCAGCCCCACGTCCCCAGCGCCCGCGGGGATTCCCCTCGGCCCCCCGCGGATGTCACCGAGGACTTCTCCGGGGACACCCTGTCCCAGGAGGACGGTGGCTCCGTCCCAGCGTGGCCCCCGCTGCCCCCAGCCCCGCTGGTGGCCGAGGGTCCCGAGCCCGCCCCACGGCCCCGCGGTGACAGCGGTGACGGCAGCGGGGCCCCGGGTGGGGGCTCGCTGGAGAGGCAGAGGAAAGCGGTGACCTTCCTGCAGCCAGCGGACCCCTCCACGGGTCACCCCGCCACCCCCGGCCCCACCGAGGGGGCTTCTCCCCGTTCCCACGGAGGGCTGAGCCCCACGGCTCCGCAGGAGCAGCCGGATGAATCCAGGGATGTTGGGAAAGGCTCAGCCGAGCCCAGCAGCGAAGCAGCCGCGTCCTCCCCGGCCTGGGATGTCCCCTCGCCATCGCCTCCCCTCGTGGCCACCGAGGTGACCCTGTGGGCCAGCAGCGAGCGGCCGGGGGAGGCGGCGGTGCTGGAGCCGGGGGCTGAGGAGGGGTCCACGGGCTTTGCCCCCGCAGCCCCTCATCCCACCAGCCGCTCTGTGCCAGAGCTGGGGGCACTGGAGCAGCTCCTCCTGCCCACCCTGGGCCCTCGAAACCCCCCCGGCCCCTCCAGCCCCCCGGGGGTCCCCAGACACGAGGCTGCTCCAACATCCCCCAGCCAGGAGGATTCCTCGGAGGAGGCAAAGAGGGAAGAGCCCCCCACGCCCCTCGGCTCGGCCACCCACGACCCTCAGGCGTCACCCACTGCCCCCCACCCGTGGGTGACGGAAACACCCGAGGCCTCGAGCGTGGGGCTGCTCTTGGAGCCCTCCGTGGCAGCGGAGTTGGGGGGCCCGGGGGGGTCCCCGCTGCTGGATGGCGACAGCGGGAGCGGCGAGGAGCCGGGGCTGGAGGAGCGGGAGCTGCTGGCCTGGGTGGGCACCGGCAATGCCAGCCAGCACGGTGAGCTCGGGGTCGGGGTGCTGGGGGCACCCAGGGCTCGTGGGCACACAGGATGGGTGGCGGGAGCTTTGCTCTGATCCGCCGGGTGGGTTTTGTGACACGGGTTTGGGGGGTTTCTCGCCTTTTACCCAAACCAGTTCCAGTCACTGCGGAGTTTCCGCCGACTGGGAGCGGATGGGAGCGGGTGGGAGGGGAGCAGGGAAGGGGTGGGTGGCGCAGTGTCCCCTCACCCTGGCTCAGGGCTCCCCTCCCACCCCGCAGCCCCGTCCGACCCCTGCCAGAACAACCCCTGCCTGCACGGCGGGACCTGCCGCGCCAACGGCACCGTCTGCGGCTGCAGCTGCGCCCCCGGGTTCAGCGGGGAGAACTGCGAGATCGGTGAGTCCCGGAGAGCCCCGGACCCTGCCCTGGCACAGGAGCATCCGAACCCTGCCCCAGAACAGGAGCATCCGAACCCTGCCCCAGAACAGGAGCATCCTGAACCTGCCCCAAAACAGGAGCATCCTGAACCTGCCCCAAAACAGGAGCATCCCAACCCTGCCCCAAAACAGGAGCGTCCCGAACCTGCCTCAAAACAGGAGCATCCCCAACCCTTCCCCAAAACAGGAGCATCCCGAACCCTTCCCCAAAACAGGAGCATCCCAACTCTGCCCCAAAACAGGAGCATACCAAACTTTGCCCTAGAACAGAAGCATCCCAAACCCTGCCCTGGCACTCGAGCATCCCGAGCCCTGCCCTGGCACAGGAGCATCCCAAACTCTGCCCAGGCATAGGAACATCCCGAACCCTGCCCCGGAATAGGAGTATCCCAAACCCTGCCCCGACACAGAACGGAGCAGCGGCCACGGGAATGGGGCTGCGGCTCTAAGTCCTGCAGGATTCCCCGTTCTCGGTCACTGGAGGGGGTAGCGGGCTGGGTGGTTTGTGAGGGGCTGCCAGGGGGGTCCCCCCATTCCCACAGCCCTCGGTGTCCCCGCAGACATCGACGACTGCCTGTCCAGCCCCTGCCAGAACGGCGGCACCTGCATCGACGAGGTGAACTCCTTCGTGTGCCTCTGCCTGCCCAGCTACGGCGGCAGCCGCTGCGAGAAAGGTGAGGAGCAGCCCCCAATGTCCCCACACACACCCTGGGTGTGTCACCACGGGGTGGGTGAGACCTCCATGGGGGCACTGCCCAGCCCCTCTTTGTTTGGGGATGCAGGAGTCCCGCACGATGAGGAGCTGCTCCCTGCATCCCTCCCCGTGGTGCCGGGGGGCGGCTCCCCTTCGCTGTCCCCACTGTCCCCCATGTCCCCGCAGACACGGAGGGCTGTGACCACAACTGGCACAAGTTCCAGGGTCACTGCTACCGGTACTTCTCCCGCCGGCGCTCCTGGGAGGACGCGGAGCGGGATTGCCGGCGCCGCTCCGGCCACCTCACCAGCATCCACTCGCAGGAGGAGCACAGCTTCATCAACGGTGGGTGGGGGGCTCGCACCCCATCCCGCACCCCTGGGTGCTCCTCCCCTCCCGGTGCGAGCCCTGGGTGCCTCTCTCGGCAGGCTTCGGGCACGAGAATACCTGGATCGGGCTCAATGACAGGATCGTGGAGCAGGACTTCCAGTGGACCGACAACACCGGCTTGGTGAGAGCCTTGGAGGTGCGGGGGGGACTCGGGGGGCAGGGCGGGGGTCTCACCCTCTCCCGTGTCCCACAGCAATACGAGAACTGGCGGGAGAACCAACCTGACAACTTCTTTGCGGGGGGCGAGGACTGTGTGGTGCTGGTGTCCCACGAGATCGGCAAGTGGAACGACGTGCCCTGCAACTACAACCTGCCCTACATCTGCAAGAAAGGCACAGGTACCGTGGTGTCCTCGCCCCGGGGCATCCCCATCCCTGTCCCCTACTCCCAGCTGTCCCTGTCCCCAGCCCACAGGCCCTGGCACCCTTGTCCCCATCACGCAGTCCCTTCTGCCCTCATCCTGCAGCCACTGGCATCCCTGCCCTCATCCTGCAGCCCCCAGCACTTCCATCCCCCAGCAATCCTATCCCAAGACCCCTCTTATCCTGTGGCATCCCAATCCCACACCCTCCGGCATCACCATCCCACAGCCCCAGGTGTCCCCATCCCACAGCCCCTGGTGTCCCCATCCCACAGGGCTCACCATCCCCGTCCTGCAGCCCCCGGCATTCCCATCCTGCCCCTCTCCCACAGTTCCCAGCATCCCTGTCCCCATCCCACAGTCTCTCTCCAGGAGCCTCCTCATCCTCAGCAAACCTCTCCAAGCCCTTTTCCTGGACAAACTCCAGCACTTCCCCTACATCTCCGTTTTCCTTTTCTTTGTCCCAATCAATCCCCCCCTCACCACTTGAATTTGTTTAATTTGCCACATTAAACCCATTAAGTTCCCGTTCCTTATCTTGGAAGTTTTATTAACCTCCAGCTGCTCCTTGTGTGCTTCTGCCCACCCCACATGTT
The DNA here is from genome assembly GCA_035047865.1 of Dendrocincla tyrannina. Classification (NCBI taxonomy): domain Eukaryota; kingdom Metazoa; phylum Chordata; class Aves; order Passeriformes; family Dendrocolaptidae; genus Dendrocincla; species Dendrocincla tyrannina. The sequence continues at coordinate 1,668,235 of JAWWMP010000082.1, forward strand.
AATGACGGCCCAGGAAGGCCATTAATTAACAAATTAAATCCTGGGGACACCTCAGTGCCACACGGATGGGGGAGCCTCTGCTAAAGTCATCACCACTGGTGGCAGGGTGTCCCCTTGTCCCCTCCCAGTGATGGGGGGGGTGGCTCTTGGAGAGAACCTGTGGCAGTGGCAGAGTGCCCCCTTGTCCCCTCCTGGAGACAGGGGGACGCACGTGTGTCCCCATGTCCCTTTCCAGTGTTTGGGGGGGCTCCTGAAGGGTACCTGTGGCAGTGGCAAGATGTCCCCTTGTCCCCTCCCAGTGGTGGGGGAGCTCACAGAGAGAACCGGTGACAGCGGCAGAGCGTCCCCTTGTCCCCTCCCAGTGACAGGGGTGGTGACAGGGGTCTCTGCCCCCCTCCCAGTGCTGTGTGGGCCCCCCCCGGAGGTGGCGAACGCCTTCCCGGTGGGCAAGAGGAAGGAGAAGTACAACATCCACTCCAGCGTGCGCTACCAGTGCCAGGAGGGCTTCACCCAGCGCCACGTGCCCACCATCAAGTGCCACAGCACCGGCAAGTGGGACCGGCCCAAAATCCTCTGCACAAAACGTGAGTGGGGACGGGGCGGGGGCGGGAGGGTCCCGGACAGGGGAGGGGGCTCAAGGCATCGGTGTCCCCAGGGAGCCCTTGCTGAGCCCCCCGGGTGCCCTGCCTTGCCCCCGTTAGCCAGGCGGTCGCACCGAGCGCGGCGGCACCACCACCACCGGCACAGCCACCCGCACCACCAGCACCACCACCACAAACCCCGCAAGGAGCGGCGAAAACACCGCAAGCACCTCCGGCTGGACTGGATGGAGGAGGGGCACTACTTCTAGAGCCGGGGCACGGCGGAGCACAAGGGCCCCCCTCCCCACCCAAGGGATGTGGTGACGTTCCCCTCCCCCCTCCCAGTCCCCCCCACCCCTCCCCAAATCCTCTTTTATAACCCCCTTTTGGCTTTAGCTCCTTAGGATGCCCGGCCCCGTAGGGAATAGGATCCGGAGGGGGCGGCAGCGTGTGCGTCCCCAGCCCTCCCTGCATGTCCCACGCTCAGCCCCCCCGGCCCGGGGTCGAGCCCCCAGCCCCGCACAGGGTCCCCCCCGCCCCCCGGCTGGGCTCTGGCCCCGTCCCCAAAGTGGGGGTTAATCAGGCAGCCCCTCCACGTCCCCCCCTCGGCCGTCGGGTCGGGGGACTCTGGTTTTTTTTTAGCAGCCCCTCCCCACCCCTTTTCCTGCCCCAGCACCCCGGTCCTGCCCGCGGGGCATCCCTGCAGCTGGCGCAGGGTGGGGACACGGTGCCACCAGGGCTGCGCTCCCTCCCTGCCCCTGCTTTGGGGTGGGTTGGTTGGTTTGGTTTTCCCGTTTCCCTTCGTTTCGGGTCCCCCGGTGGAGTTGCGTGTGTGTGTGTGTACGGCGCTTTCTGATCTCTGCTGTTTGCGATGTGACTGCCGTGTCCTGAGCCCCCTCCCCATTCCCGGCCCCCTCCCCTGCCCGACCCCCCATTTCGGACTCTGCCTTTCTGTACTGCTGGACATTTTAATAAATTTTTTTAACAGTTGAGCGACCCCGACCCTGCGCTTTCCTGGGGGAGGGCGGGCCGTGTCCTTTGGCTCGCCGTGCCTGCAGCTGCCTCGCTGCCTGCTTTCACCACGCTAAATTAATTTTAGGCAAACCCAATCCCTCTCCCGGGGATCCTTGTGCCAGAGCCGCCGCCTGCTCCTCATGAATCACCCCGCTGGTGGCTGCCACGCGTGTCCCCAGCGTGTCCAGCCCCCTCAAGATGTGGGGATGCTGGTGGATTTACTGGGGGGCTCCCTGCCATCCCACCCTCCATCACCCACCACCTGGGGCCGCGGTGGCTCCTGACACCCCCTGTCCCCTGCCAGGGGTGTCACATCCCAGCAGCTCTTTGTTCCCGTCAGACTGAAGGTGATGGATGGGCCGTGCTCAGCTGGCCCGAGGAAACCCAGAGCCCCTCTGGCCTGGGGGACAGCGGGGTCCCCACCCATGTCCTGCCACCCCCACGGTGGCTCCTGCCAGCACAGGGACACCCCGAGGTGACCCTGCTGATGCTGCTCCCAACAAATCCAAGAAGGATGCAGTTGGGATGCTCCGGACGTGCCCAGCTCGGCTGGGAACAGGGAGGGAATACAAAAGTGAGCACCCCGAGGGTCCCCTTGCGCCTGGGACATCCCTGGAGGGTGACACCGGCCAAGGACACACCAGAGCCCGGCTCAGCTCTCAAAAGCAGCCGAAGCTTTTATTTCATCTACGTCCAGGGCTGCCAAAAGCCTCGGGGGTCCCTGCCCACCCAGCCCCTCCCACTGCCCGCACGAAGCCAAGCGAAGGAGCTGCCCCAGCCTGGGCTCACCCGGCGGGGGCTGGAGGGGCTGCGGGTGCCCCCCCCAGGCTGCCCAGTGCCCCCAGTCCTTGCCCAGCGCCAAGGTGGGATTTGGGGGGGGCTGTGGCGGGTCAGTCCCCTGCAGAGACCTGGCGGCGCTGTGACACTGGTGGCCCGCGGCTGTCACAGCTGTGTGACCCCCGGGAGAGCGCAGGGCGGGGACCCCGGGGGTGAGGATGAGGATATCGGGGCGGGGGGCTTTGATGGGCCTTTAGCACATGCAATAGGCTGGTCGAGAAGCAAGAGCTGCAACGAGCTGGGAGCCAGCCCCGGCCCCGGGCGCGGGCTCCTGGCAGGGCTCCTGAAGTCCTTCCCCTCCCGCTGCCTCAGTGTCCCCAAGTGTCACCGGGCTCTGCCCGCGGTGGCACCGCGCGGGCACCTCTCCGGTCCAAGGCAGGGGCTGCCCGCAGCTCCCCGCGCTCCCACCGCGGGGAGCCCAGCACACAACGCGGGGGTGCGAGGGGAGGGTTCCCCGGCCAAACCCGGGGGTTGCTCCCACCTCCATCCACCAACCCCTCACACGCGATTGGGGTGCCCCGCTCCCCCCGCCGCCTTCTCCGGTGGGGCCTCGCCGGCTTTTTTGAAGCAATAAACGCCAAAGAGCTTGTACTTCTTGTCGGGGAAGCCCAAATTGCGCACGCCGGGCTCTCTGCCGCCGCAGCGGGCGCGGGGATTGACGATGGGGTAGCGGATGCTGCCGTCCTCCAGCCAGCCCGCCTCGCAGCGGTCCAGCAGCTGGATCTTCCAGGCCGCGTAGAGCTGCCCCACCTTGGCCACGGCCGCGCCGTTGTTCTTGCACGCCTGCACCGCCTCCGAGTAGCTCAGCTTGCGGAAGGTCTTCAGGAAGTAAACTTTGCCTGGGGTGGGGGGGAAAAGGGGGCGAGAAGTTATGGGGAGGGAGGGTCGAGGGTGGGGATGATGCTGGAGCATCCTTGTGTCCGTCGGGGCACTGGGTTGGTGGGATGGGGTGAGGGGTGCGAGGCTTGTGGGCAGCCCCCTAACTGGTTTTTGGGGGGCTGGAAAAAATATGTGATGTAAACCGTGGGGAACCCTCAACATATTTTGGGTGGCTGGAGAAAAAGTGATGCAAATCCTGTGGAACCCTCAACATATTTTGGGGGGCTGGAGAAAAAGTGATGCAAGCCCTGTGGACCCCCACAACGCATTTTTTGGAGGGCTGGAGAAAACATGTGATGCAAACCCTGTGGGCCCCCTAAAATGTATTTTGGCAGGGCTGGAGTTGGGGCAGCCGGAGGTGGGGAGTGGTACAAGCCTTGCAGACCCCCCTCACTGCATTTTTGGGGTTCTGGAGGCGATGAGTGATGGATCCCTATGGATTCTCCCAACGCATTTTGGGGGGCCTGGGTGAGACAAGTGGTACAAGCCCTGTGGGTACCCTCAGAACATTTGGGGGGGGCTGGAGGTGGGGAGGGACTGGAGGGCTCTGGGGACCAGCTGTATGGGCAGCTTTATGGGCAGTGCCAGCTCCTCCGGCCCGTGTCACCCACTATTTATCCCACCTGCCACCACTAAATAAACATCAGCAGGGCCCTGCAGCCCCCCTTGCCAGCCAGGAGGAATTTACAGAGGCCGGGAGCCCTCCTGGCTCCCATTTGTCTTGCGTGGTCCCGGCATCATCCATCACCCGGGCACGCTGCTGCTGCTGCTGCAATTACCTCTGTCCCCTGCTCCTGCCTGGGAAAGATGCTAAAAAAAGAGAGGTTTGTGCTAAAAAAGAGAGGTTTGTGCTAAAAAAGAGAGGGGTTTGCTAAAAAAGAGAGGGGTTTCGCTCAAACGGGGTATTCCAACCCCAAAAGTGATGCGGATGGATGGTGGTCCTTGCTGGGGGTCCCCAGCCCTGAACCCCCTCTTGATGTGCCGAGGATTCCAGGCAAGGGACACGCAGCCAGGTCCCCTCTCCCAGGGCTCAGCATCCTCCCGGGTTCCCACGGGAACGCGTCCCCACTCCCTCCCCAGCCCCAGGAGGGAGTTTCACACCTCATTTCCCCCCCTCCTTTTACCATTCAGGTTGGAGGTGAAACAGAAGGCGTCGTAGTGCTCGCTCTCCTTGTGCCTGTAGCCGTAATTCCGCACGCCCACGGGCGTGTCCTTGCGGCCACACTCCTCCCGCGGCCGGGAGATGGGATACTGCACCGAGCCGTCCTCCAGCCAGCCGGCGTTGCACCAGTCCATGCCCTCCAGCCACGCCTGGTGCAGCTGGTCGTGGGATGCCAGGATGCCATCCTGCTCCAGGCACGCCTGCTGCGCCTCGTGGAAGTTCAGGGTGTAGCGGCCCAGGCGTGGGTGGTACGGGAAGATGACGCCTGGTGGGGATGGAGAGGAGGGGTGGGAGGAAGGTTTGAGGGTGGGGGGGGTTCTGCCCTGCCTTGTTTTGTAGCTGTACCCAACAAATTGGGACAGCACAAGGCACTGCCAGCCCGTGGGCAATGGGGTTGATGCCCACCTGCCAAACCCAGCCAAAGGCTGGTGCCTTCAGATCCTTAAAGACTTGGGGTGTGTCGATTTTTATTCATATATCCGTGTATTTTTTAACACTTTGGAGGGGCAGCTGACTCTTACCAAGCCCCTTCCTCACGGTTTACATGGAATTCTCGGAATTGCTGGGATTCTGTTCAATGCTCTTTTCAAGGAAAAAGATTTTAGCAAGGACGTCTCGTTTGGGACACAATAAGAGGTCGTTGCAGTCAAAGCAGAAGGCCCAGAGACCTTGGAGTGTGATGTGAGGATGATGATGAAGACGGAAGGATTTTGAGACCACCAACTCAATTCTGGGGGTGGACAATTCTCAGGGTGGATGTATGCATTAGATATGCTAATTAATTAGTGTTATAAGTTTGTAAGAGCCCTCTGCTTCTCATGTACTTCTGTATCTGAGTGCTTTCGTTAAAGGACCTGCTCTCTATCTATACTAATATTTTCTGCAAAGTTCTTCTCTTCCATTCTAGGCATCAACACGAGCTGCCACCAGCCCTGCTCGGGGAGTTTGGGTGCTGCAGGCCTTGCCTTGTTCCCCCAAACCCTCCATTCTGTGACCCCAAAGGACCCCTGAGGCATCGCCCGGCCCCGGGAGCTGCTGCTCTGAGAACCCCCAAGAGCCTCAGCCCCCCCAAAGCAGCCTGAGCCCCCCAAAAAGGGAGCTTTGCCCCTTCCCCAGTGTCCCAGCGGGCTCAGAGTCCCACAGAGCATCCCCGGGTGCTTTACGAGCCCGTGCCTCAATCCATCGCCGGCGTTTATGAGCTGCCATCCCATAAACCTGGAGCAACAATAAAAGCCAATCAGGGCGGCAATAAAGCACGGCACACGCCGGGAGCAACAACGGGCTGTAAAGAGAGCCGAGCCCGGCTCGGGGACAGCAGCCACATCCCAACCACGGTGGGGACAGCCCGAGTCAGGGGGGACGTCCTTTCGGGGAGATTTATGGCGAGGAGATGGAGCTGGTGCCTTCCTGCTTATGAAGAAGCGCCTTGCTCGGAGATCATTTGGATGTTTCTCCTCTTGCGTTCCAGAGGACAGTTAGAGGAATGAGGAGAGCCAAACCCACTGCAGGGCCCGAGGAGAGGCCGGAGAAGGTAAAAACCTTGAAGGGACCAGGAGTCATGTCATTCTCACACCCAGAAGCCTTGAAGGGAGCAGGAGATGTGTCATTCTCACACCCAGAGCTGCAGCAGCTTTTCCTCTACAAGTCCAAACTTTCCTACACTTCCCCTGCCTGGCATTTTTGGGGGCACCTCCTTTGCACCCTCCACCCTCCCCCACCCAGAGCATCCTGTACCTTCCAGGTCCAGCTTGACCATGCCCGTGTCATCCTCCAGCTCGTTAGTGACCTCGCACTCGTAGCGCCCGTAGTCCTGCAGGGTGACATTGCGGATGATGAGGGAGGCATCGCCCACGCCGTCCTCCTGCAGGGCCGTGCGCCCACGGTAGGGTCCGAAGGCGCGGCGAGCCTTGCCCAGCGCCACGAACACGTCCACGAACGCCATGGGCTCCGTCACTTTGGTCCACTTGAGGCGGATCTCGGCGGGGTCGTGGGCGGACACGTCGTAGTGGTAGCGGCAGGGCAGGATGATGGTGCCACCGCGGTGTGTCACCACCTTGCCCGGCGCGGTCTGCACCACCACGGCCCCGCTGTCACCCTCTGCAAGGGACACTGAGTCAGGATTGGCCCCGTCACCACTTTTCCTAGGGTGGTCTGCACCCCATGTCCCCGCTGTCACCCTCTGCAAGGGACACCAAGATCAGGATTAGCCCTGTCCCCAGGCTGCCCCTGCCTCCCTCTCAGGGGGTGCTGGGACATGGGCAGGAAGCACAGTGGGGACAAGGCGCACAAGCCCAGTAGGGCTCCCACAGGACAAGGAGACAGATCAGGATGGGGTGACACAAGGGATTTACCAGAGATCTGGATCGCGCTTGAATGGGTGTTAAACCTGTCAGGGTTTACAGGGTGTCCACCCAAGAGGGTGGACAACTCCCACCACCCCATCCCATCCCACCCCACCCCATGCCATGCCATGCCATGCCATGCCATGCCATCCCACCCCATCCCATCCCGCCCCATCCCGGGATGTCCCTCCCCACTCACCCATGACATGAACCACCTTCTTCCTCCCGCGGGGGCTGAGCAGCGCCTCGGAGCCGAGGATTCCCGCGAGGAGCAGCAGAACTGCCGGGCCAGCGGCCCAGGGGCTTTGGGGACGCATCTGGGGGCGGAGCAGACCCCTCAGCACCCTCGAGCACCCCCCCACCCTGGAGGAGACTGGCACAGGGGTCCCCAACCCGCCCCCCGTGGGGTGCCACCACCCACTGCCACCCCACCCACCCAGAGCAGAGTGAGGGGGGGACGGACAGCTCTGGGTCACTCGCTGCCTCCCCCCCCCGCGACCACCGGGCCCCAGGGACCCCCTGCCCCCGGCACTGAACTCGGCTTCACCCGCTCAGTTACAGCCGGGATGAATATTTCATGGCAGGCGCGCCGGGCCGGTTCTCCTGAGTTATTTATGGCAGCGCCGGCACATCTGGAAAGTGAACTGATGGAGCGCCGGGGGCTGCGGCGGCCGGAGCCCCCCGAGACCCCCGGCTGTATCCCCCCTTCCCGAGGAACCACCAGGGGGCTGCGATCCTGAGCCCGGGGGGTGCGATCCTGATTCCCGGGGGGTGCGATCCTGAGCCCGGGGAGTGCGATCCTGATTCCCGGGGGCTGCGATCCTGAGCCCGGGGGGCTGAGATCCTGATTCCCGGGGGCTGAGATCCTGATTCCCGGGGGGCTGCGATCCTGATTCCCGGGGGCTGCGATCCTGAGCCCGGGGGGCTGCGATCCTGATTCCCGGGGGTTGCGATCCTGATTCCCGGGGGGTGCGATCCTGAGCCCGGGGAGTGCGATCCTGATTCCCGGGGGCTGCGATCCTGAG
>JAWWMP010000082.1:1677625-1687751 GCA_035047865.1 Dendrocincla tyrannina
GGGGGTCCCGTCCCGGCGCCCCCGCGCCCGCCCCGCAGCGAGCGGAGCCGCCGCAGCCCCGCACTCACCGTGTCCCCGGTGCCGGCGGCGGGAGGGGCCGGCCCGCAGGAACGCGACGGTGCCTCCGGTGCCTCCGGTGCCTCCGGTGCCTCCCGTGCCTCCGGTGCCGCCGGTACCGCCGGTGCGGATCCGCACAGGGGGCGGCACCGGGAGCTCGGCCCGGCCCTGCCCCGGCTCCCGGCGCTGCGCAGGACCGGCGGCTCGCCAAGGTCACCGGCCCGCCCGGTCCCCCCGCGACCCCCCCCGGGGCTGCCGGGACCCCCGGGCGGGGAACACGCCGGGTACGAGGAGTTTCGTCGGGGAAATCCCCGCCCCGGGCACCGCAAGGGCAGCGTGTGCCCACCCACTCCCACCCGAGGGCACCCACCCGAGTGTGTGCCCCCCCACTCCCACCCATGGGCACCCACCCGGGTGTGTGCCCACCTCCACAAACCCTTGTGCACCCACCCGAGTGTGTGCCCACCTTCGCAAATCCTTGCGCACCCCCGTCCTCCCACCCCTGTGCCCACCACACCCACTCGTGTCCATCGCCCCCTTCCCCACGCTCTCACCCCCCTGCCCACCCGTGGGCACCCTGGCACACGCAGGGACCCCGGGGGGTGCAGCCAGGGGGCTCCTCATCCCTCGGGTTGCCGGGGGTCCATCCCGGCGCTCCCGCCTCTGGCACGCGTGGGATTTCCCTGGGCACGGCACGGCCACGGGCTCCGGAACGAACCTTGGCTCCTTTATTTTGTAAACAGTGTTTTCCTGGCACTGTCCCCACTCCCGAGTCCTTCCAGCGTGGCCGAGAGCACCGGGATGGGACAGGGGCACCCACGGCCCCCCGGGACCCGCCGGGAGGGGAGACCCCCACCAGTGACACCCCCTGGGCCCGGGCAGGGGCAGCGCTGTGGCTGCAGCCGTGTCCCTGCAGAGCTCCTGAGGTCCCCACGGGAGCTTGGGGACACCAGGGGACCAGAGCAGCCCTGGGGACACCTCTGGCAGCCAGGTCCCACTGCTCTGTGGCTCTTAGAGCAGCGCAAGGGGCGCTGGACTGCAGCCCCCAGGCGGGCTCAGTACCCCCAGCATGGGGACAGCACCCCCCAGGTGGGGACAGCATCCCCAGGGTGGGGACAACACCCCCAGGACGGGCTCAGCACCCCCAGCATGGGGACAGCAACCTTAGAGTGCGGACAGCATCCTCACAGTGGGGACAGCATCCCCAGGATGGGGATAGCTGCCCCAGGACGGGCTCAGCACCCCCAGGAAGGGGACAGCATCCTCAGAGTGGGCACAGCACCCCCAAGGTGGGGACAGCACCCCCAGGACGGAGACAGCATCCCCCGCGTGGGGACAGCATCCTCAGGGTGGGGACAGTACCCCCAGGACGGAGACAGCATCCCCCGCGTGGGGACAGCATCCTCAGGGTGGGGACAGCACGCCCAGGACGGGCTCAGCATCCCCAAGGTGGGCACAGCATCCCTAGGGTGGGGACAGCAGCCCCAGGCCAGGCTCAGCACCGCCAGGCCGGGCACAGCTGCCCCCCGAGCCGGGCACAGCTGCCCCCCGAGCCGGGCAGGCCCCATCACTGGTGTTTCTTTGCCCGGAGCAGGCTGGCAGGAGCGGGGCGCAGGAAAAAGGCCGGGCAGCGCAGGCAGCGCAGCACCAGGAGCTGCGGGCCCAGCGCGTAGAGGATGTTGGAGAAGAGGAAGCTCCACAGGACATCGTCGGGGGTCTGGTAGGGGAAGGGGGTCCTGGCGTGCAGCGAGGAGCCCAGGTGGGCGAACTGAGCCTGGGGGGGACACACAGGGACAGGGTGGCACTGCCAGGGGACACCGAAGGGTGTGTGGCAGCAGCGCAGCCGGCACAGCCTATCTATAGCCCTGCCCCAGCCTATTTCTGGCCAGCTCAGCCCCGCTCCCCTTCGAATCCACCGAGGCCAAAGTAATTACCAGGCAGCGGCTGCTCCACATGCGGGTCCCTCCCCGCCCTAAGCTCAGCCCCAGCCCCTCCCCGCTTTGCTGTCTCCTGGCTGGGACCAAAAGCCAGCCCGGGGGTCCCCCCGGTGTCCCCTTGGGCACAGGGACAGGCTCACCTGTGCCATGGCACCGGCGAACAGCAGGCTCCAGTCGGGCAGCCAGGAGCAGCCGGGCACCGCCAGCCCGTAGATGCAGAGGAGGAAGAAGGGCAGGGCGTAGAACATGTAGATCAGCATCTGTGCAGGGGAAGGGGGACACGGAGAGGGTCACCCCGTCCCTGGTGGCACCGGGAGGGGGGTATTTGGGGGTCTCCGGCTCCACCTCGACCCCACCCACCTGCACTTTGGGGTAGGCGACGGGGTCGCGCAGGTACGGCTCGTGTTGGTAGATGTACTCGAAGCACGAGTCAGCGGGACAGTCCAAAACCACCTGGGGCACGTGGAGAAAGGCAGATGCACCTTCCCCCCACCCCAAAAAAAGCCCCTCCGGGACCCCCCAGCACTCACCATCCCCCTGAAGAAGGTGAAGGTGGCCAGGAGGAGCAGCACCAGCACCAGGGCTACGTCCTGGGGCCGCTGGTAGAGGGCTTTGCGTTGTTCCTCTGCGACCTGGGAGGGGAAAACGCCCTGGGTTTTGGTTCTGCACCCCCAGTTTAGCCCCAGGAGGGGAAAACGCCCTTTTTTTTTGGTCTGCACCCCCAGTTTAGCCCCGGGAGGGAAAATGCCCTGGGTTTTGGTTCTGCACACCCAGTTTAGCCCCGGGAGGGGAAAACGCCCTGGTTTTTGGTTCTGCACACCCAGTTTAGCCCCGGGAGGGGGTCAGGTCAGTGCAGCCCCCCCAGAGCTCCCAGCTCACCTTCTCGGGGCTGAGGCAAAGCTGCTCCTTGGGCTGTCGGAACAGCCTCAGCCCGGCCCAGGTGAGGATGAGGATGTAGGGCAGGTTGAGGAGGAAGGAAGGGCTCAGCTCGGAGCTGTATTTCCCTGGCAGAGGAGAGCACGGGGTTGACACAGAGGACACACCTGCACGTCCCTCCTGTGCCCACGGGGAGCAAACCCGCCCGACGTGGGGGTGGAGGCGGCCTGGGGGGATCAGAAGGGTCAGCAGAGTCCCCCCCCAGCCCCGTACCGATCATGTTCCCGAGCAGGAAGACCACGATGCTCATCATCAACGAGCCCAGCCAGAAGAGACCCAGGTTCCTGTAGTTCTTCCTGCAGAGACACGGGGATCAGGCACTCTCGTGGAATTTGGGATCCTCCAACCTCCATGAGCTCCTCTGGCAGCTCCACCAGGCTTGAATCTCCCTCCTCATGGAATTTGGGATCCTCCAACCCCTCTGAGCTCCTCTGGCATCTCCATCAGGCTTGGAACTCTCTCCTCAGGAATTTGAGGTTCTCCAACCCCCATAAGCTGCTCTGGCATCTCTGTCAGGCTTGGAGCTCCCTCCTCATGGAATTTGGGATCCTCCAGCCCCTCTGAACTCCTCTGGCAGCTCCACCAGTCTTTGAGCTCCCTTCTCATGGAATTTGGGACCCTCTGAGCCCCCGGTTCCCACTCACCTCTGGCCGATGGCCGCGATCATGGTGAGGTAGAGCCCGTAGTGGACGATGCCATCCCAGTAACAGATCATGATGCCATGGGCTGTGCGCAGGTAGGGCTCTCCCTGCCCGTGGGGAAGAGACCGGATCACCCAGGGAAGGGGCAGGGCCCTTCCCACCCCCTGCCCTGGGGACCCCAAGGCAGCTGGGGCTGCTCTGTGTGTGACCCTGGTATGGCAGGAGCACCTTCGGGAGCGAGGGATCCACCCATCCCTGCTGGATCCGGGGGCTCCTGGCAGGACAGGGGGTGCAGGAGCCCCGGGTGGGGTGCGTGGGGTGGATGGGGTGGTACCTCTCTGACATAGAGCTCCATGAAGCCAGAAATGAAACCATCCTCCTCCAGCGCGACGATCAGGTCGATGACGGAGATGAAGGAGAACGCCACAAACACTGCGGGAGAGCCAGACAGCTCAGCCAGGGGGGACCCCACAGCTCCCCCCAGACCCCAAATCCCCACTCCACAGCGTCCGTCCCCACACCTAGGGGGGGACTCACCACAGAAAAGGGGGTCCTGGAAGTGGCTCAGTCCGCTGACGAAGATGATGATGGAGAAGAGGCCGATGAGCACCAGGAGCACCGTCAGCACCAGCACCAGGGGGTTGCTGTGGGACAGTGGGAGGGCTCCAGCACCGGGCTGGTGATATCCCATTTCCCCCCATCCTCATGCCCCACTGATTTTTAGGATCAGGGCAGACCCTGCGCCCCAGCACAGGTGGGGTCTCAGGTGCTGCTGGAAGGGAAACTGCTTTTCCAGGGGTGGAATCCTGGAGGAAGGGTGGGATCTGGCATTCCAGCACGGTGGGGAAGGGGCTGCCTTGCCAAGGCTCCCGTGCCAGGGCAGGGAGCAGCCAGGAGACCAGGAAAACCAGTTTTAAAGCAAAAACAAGGAGAGAGATACAAAAAAAGTGTCCTGGGAGAGTGAAGAAGTAGGGAAAACCATTCCAAGCAGCTGGGATTGCTCTCCCAGGGTCAGGAATAGGAGTTGGGATGGGCCAAGGAGTGCTGGACCCCACGCTGGGCAGGGCTGAGTGTGTGTCCCCCCCAAAAAACCGACATCCAAACCTGCCTGAAACATCCAAACCAGCCCGGATGCTCCTGGAAAAAACCTCAAACCAGCCCCATCACCGAAGTGTCACCGCCCCAGTGCATTATTGCCACTGTGTAATTAATTACCACACAGCTAATTACGCCCACGGAACGATTGATTCAGAGTTCAAATGGCGTGTTGTGGCACAACACGGGGCTCCTCCAGCTGAAGGATTCCTAGAGATGGATCCCGGAGGTCTGGGCTGCAACAGGGGTGGGAGGAGATGGAAAAGGTGGGGATGGGAAGGGAAACGAGGAGAGTTTAAGCAGGTGATGAAGAGTTTGGTTAAAAGCTGGTAAAACAAACCCAGAAATTAGCTACGAAAATCAATATATAAGGAGTGGGGAAAGGAGAGTGAAGGCGCCTGGTGGGAAGGGGAGGATGGAAAAGGGAGAAAGTCCTGGGGAGTGGGATTGGAAATTAGGGAAAATTAACCAAGCAGAGCACGGTATTGCGTGGAAAAGGAATGAAGTGGGTGAGGAGTGGTGGGATCGGGCTGGATCACCAGGGAGCTGGCCCCAAATTCCCCAGATTTAGGGGGATTTATGATCCCCGAGGTGTCTCTTGGCAGGAAAACCGAAAGCGGGGCTGTTGTTATCAGTGTTGTGACAGCGGCGATGACGAGGAGGGTGCAGGGGGTGGCATCGGGACACGTCAGCGGCCAAGGTGGCAGGGGGGACACTCCGGGAGGGGCAGTGGGGTGTGCAGGGGGCTCCAGAGCCGGGATCACCCTAATCCCAGGGGATTTGGGGGGCGCGGAGCCCCGTTCTGCTCCACGCTGTGCCATGAGCCCAAACAGCCCACCAGGTCGGGGAGCTCCCGCCTGCAGCCGCTTCCCACGGGGAAGGGGCACCTGGATCGAGCCCCCTGTCCTGGGATGGATCCCCCATCCAGGACAGATCCAGCCCCCTGTCCTGGGATGGACCTCCCAGTCCAGGACAGATCCAGCCCCCTGTTCTGGGATGGACCTTTCAGTCCGGGACAGACCTAGGCCCTTGGCCTGGGATGGATCCCCCATCCGGGACAGACCCAGTCTCTTGTCCTGGGATGGTCCCCAGAATCCAGGACAGACACAGCCCTCTGTCCTGGGATGGATCCCCCGATCCAGGACAGATCCAGCCCTTTATCCTGGGATGGATCCCCCAGTCCGGGACAGATCCAGCCTCTTATCCCGGGATAGATCCCCCGATCCAGGACAGATCCAGCCCCCTGTCCTGGGATGAATCCTCCGATCCAGGATAAATCCAGCCCCCTATCCCGGGATAGATCCCCCGATCCAGGACAGATCCAGCCCCCTGACCTGGGATGGATCCCTCAGTCCGGGACAGATCCAGCCCCTTATCCTGGGAAGAATCCCCCGATCCAGGACGGATCCAGCCCCCTATCCCGAGATAGATCCCCCGATCCAGGACAGCCCCTGTCCCCTTTCCCGGGATAGATCCCCCATCCCGGACAGCCCCAGTCCCTGCCCAGGTTGCCGCTCCCCGTACTCCAGGTCCGGATGGGACCCTGGGGAAGGGCCACCTGTCCCGGGTGGGTTTGCTCCCACCACCCTCGGACGGAGCCTTGTCCTGGACTCTCCCACCCGCTCCCGGACCTGTCCTATGACCCCGACCCGAGCAGGACCCCAAACCCCCCCCGAGCCCGGGGGTCCCCGCGGTCCCCACTCACTCCGCCAGCGCGGGGGCTCCGGTGATGCCGAAAGCCACGGGGATGGAGAGCAGGGGGGCGGCCAGGGCACCCAGCCCCTCCGGGAGAGGCATCCCCGGCCCCGCCAGAGACACCGGAGCCCGCGGACTTCGCCCCGAGAGCCGGGAGAGGAGAGCGGGCAGCGCCCTTAAAGAGCCAGAGCCGCCCCCGAGAGGACGGGGGCACCGGGGAGGGAAGGAAAAGAGGTCTGGGGAAGGGAAAGGAGGTCTGGAGGGAAGGGAAAGGAGGTCTGGAGGGAAGGAGAAGGGGCTGGGGAAGGACAGGGGGTCGCAGGGGGAAGGACAGGGGTCTGGCGAAGGAAAGGAGGTCTGGGAAGGGAAGGACAAGGGGTTGGGGAAGGACAGAGGAGGGTCTGGAGGGAAGGACAGGGGGTCACAGGGGTAACGACAGGGGTTGGGGAAGGACAGAGGGTCTGGAGGGAAGAAAAAGAGGTCTGGAGAGAAGGACGGGGGTTGAGGAAGGATAGGGGGTCACAGGACAGGGGTCTGGGGAAGGAAGGACAGGGGGTCTTGGAAGGAAGGACAGACAGGGAGCTACAGGGGAAGGAAGGTCAGAAGGTTCCAGGGGGAAGGACAAGGTGAAGAAAGGAAAGGTGTTCTGGGAGCAAGGAAGGTCAAGGGTCCCACGGGAGGGCAGGGGGGAAGGACAGAGATCCTGGGAGGAAGGACAGGGGGGCTCAGAGGGAAGGGCAGGGATCCCGGGGGAAGGACAGGGGTCCCAGGGAGGAAGGACAGGGGTCCCAGGGAGGAAGGACAGGGGGGCTCAGAGGGAAGGGCAGGGATCCCGAGGGAAGGACAGGGGTCCAGGGAGGAAGGACAGGGGTCCTAAGGGGGAACACGCCCAGCTGAGCACTTGAACGAGGGTCAGTGTCAGTCCCGACACTCAAGGGCTGCCTTTAGAAACAGCTCAAAGCGCTTCCAGGAGGGATCAAACCCCTCCAAGGGGCTTTGAAGACACGAGAACTGGAGGGTTTCCCTTTATTTTTTGATTTCTTTCCACTTTCAGATCAGTGAGAGGGGGAAGAGGGAGCGAATGGGGTGAAAGGCAGCGCTTTATCCCTGCCCTCCTCCCCATCCCAAACACCGGCATTTCCCCCCTTTGGAGAGACCTGGAACAGCAGCCAGGGCTGGGAACAGCCTGGAAAACCTCCAGAGCGCCCGGGGCAGCCACTCAACCTTTCCCCTCCCTCATAAGAGTGTCACCCACGTGTCACCGGGTCACTCTGGTGCCCTCTGGCCCCGCAGTCCTCGGGGCTGAACCTGCACTTTGCCCCGGGCTTGCCCTGGGGAGGAAAAGGGTGGGAACAGGGAAGGATCCACCAGGGAAGAGACTCCAGGCTGAAAAACCAGCCAGTTATACAGGAAAACACAAAAAAAGCAGCACAAAATCCTGTGATGGTAAAAAAATGGGGTTAAAAGGGGTAATTGGAATTTTGATGGAATAACTTCCAGCTCTTCCCCAACACTGAGCCCTCCGTGCAGGGGGTGAGGGAGGGGCTCAGGAAGAGCAAGGCTGGTGAAATAAAGGAATAAACCCACTTTTTGGAATAAACCCCTCCTGAACCTCCTGGATTGACCCTTTGGGATGTTTGTACTGAGAGCCAAGTGCTTGACTCAATGTCCTTAAGGGAAGGTGATAAAGAGAATCCCACACCAAGTGCTCAGGAAAGGAACCAACCCCCTCCAGTCTCTTTTCCCCTGAAATCCTTGGAAAAAAGAACCCCAGAGCAAATTCCCAACCAAAGCAAACCCACCCAAGCCCCCTCTCCCCAAAACCTCAGTGCTTAGAACTAAGGAACAAACGAGTTTTATTTTATTTACAGACTGAATGAAGAAAATTAATAGTTGTAGAGGTGGGGGTTGGTTTGGTTTTGTTGTTGGTGGTTTTTTTAATGACAACACACCCCAAATGGCCTTTTGACAGGTTTGGTTCTTCATCCCCCCCAAAGCACAGGAGGTGTTGGCAAGTCTCTTGGTTGTGCCAGGGGTGAATGTAGTGCTCAGAAATCCAGAGGTGGGCACCTCTGGAGTGGAATTAACTCACCCTGCACCCCTCAAATCCTTGGATCCATGATGCAGAGGGAAAACAGAGGCACTGGTTTGCAATGTCAGCTGGAGGTCAGACCTCTGGCACCATCTGGTTCTGGAGGAACAACATCCTGACTGAACAATTCCCCTGGGGTGGAGACAGTCCCTTGGATTTGAAATTGAAACATAAAATAAAGAGAAAAAAAAAACAACCCCAGAAAAACCAACCCAGAGCAGCTTTGAGTGTGGACAATGAAAGACCAGCTGTTAATCCCAGAAAAAAATACACATTCCTTGGAAGGTGGGAACGTGGGTGGAGTCCCTGGAGTGCTCCCGTGGGATCTTTGGTGCTGCCCTTCCACATTTCCCTCCCCAAAACCACCCCCAGCCCTGGCACCTCCTGTGGCACCTCCAGGGCTTGGGGACCCTTCTGGGCTGAGGGTGGTGCCGTGGCCTCAGGGAGTGGCACAACAATCAGGAAAAGGAGAGGTTGAGAAAGCAGATTGAGGACATTTCACAGTCAAAAAGCACAATTTTTGTTTCCAGAGACGCCGTGCCCAAAGCCCTCCTCAGTAATAAGGTCGCCGGGGGTTGTTCTGTGAGGGAAGAAGGAGAGAAAGACCCTCAGAACTGGGGGTTTCACCCACCAGCTGAGCAAAAAAGTCCCCAAAAGGCATTAAAATGAGAAATTTCTGAGGTTTGCCCCCAAATTTGGGGTGTGTTGGGCATCTAGGGTTTTTTAGGGAGGGAAAAATGTGAATTTTTGGGGTCTGGGGGCCAGGATTTTGGGTGAAAATGAGGATTTTGGGGTCGGTTTTAGGGTTAAGAATCAGCAATTCTGGGGCGTCTGGAGAGTGAAAAGCAGGAATTTTGGAGTTGAAGGGCCCAAATTTGGGGATGGGGGAGAAATTAAAAATATAAATCCTTTTGCCCTCAGGAAAATGATTCCAAATAAAGTCATGGATTCATGGAGGAGCCACCAGCTCCCTTTGAGCAGAGTGTTTTACCTGGGAGGCAGCAAATCAAACTATCAATGAAACCAGGGGGGTTCATTACAAATAAGTCATGGAAAGCAGAACATCCAGGGATGTCTGGGGGGGGTAACTGGAATGACACAGGGGGGGAATCCAGGAGGAAATTCCAGTGTTCTTTTGGCTGAGGACTAAAAGCACTCCCATCTTTCCAAGATCCACAGAGGAGACTCAGTGGATTTATCCCTGTGTCTGTCCTGGGGTTGGGACAACCTTACCCATGGATTTGTCCTCATGTCAGCCCTGGGTTTGGGACTCTCCCTCACCAATGGATCTATCCCTGCCCTTTCCCTGCGTTTGGGACTCTCCCTCACCAATGGATCTATCCCTGCCCTTTCCCTGGTTTTGGGACTCTCCCTCACCAGGGGATCTGTCCCTATCCCTGCCCTATTCCTGGTCTCTCTTTGCCCTGTTCCCTGCCTCTCCCTTCCCTCCCTCCTGCCTTGGTCTCACCCTGTTCCTGCTCCCTGGCTGATCCCAGCCCCATTCCCGTGCCCCCTGGGCTACCCCAGCCCCATTCCCGTGCCCCCTGGGTGGTGCCAGCCCCATTCCCGTGCCCCCTGGGCTACCCCAGCCCCATTCCCGTGCCCCCTGGGCTACCCCAGCCCCATCCCCGTGCCCCCTGGGCTACCCCAGCCCCATCCCCGTGCCCCCTGGG
>JAWWMP010000082.1:1693063-1705070 GCA_035047865.1 Dendrocincla tyrannina
CCCTCTCCAGCTCTCCTGGAGCCCCTTTAGGCTCTGGAAGGGGCTCTGAGGTCTCCCTGGAGCCTTCCCTTCTCCAGCCTTGCCTTGGAAGTGTTGCCACCCCCCAGGGACGTCCCTGCTCCGTCACCTTCAACGCCTTGAAGGTCTCCATGAACTTCTCCAGCTCGTCGGGCGGGAGGAAGTCCCCGATGAAATGTTTCCCTCTGCCCATCTGGGTCAGCTGCTCGGCCCACTCTGCCAAGACATGGGAGAAAACAGGGCTAAGGAGCATCCTTTGGGATTTCAGGGGGCTTTGGAAGCACCAACCCCCCCGGGGATGGCCAGCTGGGGTGTCCCCCGTGGGCTGTGTCCCTGCTGAAGGCCCTCACCCCGTGTCTTGTCCATCTCCATGCGCCTCAGCTGGTGCTCCCACGTGCCCAGCTCGCTGTCCACCTCCTCGTCGCTGTCGTAGCCGTGCTGGTGCTGCTGGATGGCCTTTTCCCACATCAGCTGCATCTCCTGCATGGCCCTTTTGTGCTTCATGATCATGTCATACATCTGCTGCATCTGGGGGAGGCAGGGACAGCTCAGGGCAGCTCCAAACCCCACCCTGCCTCTCCCCCCACAACCAGATCGATGTGCTGCTTCCTCTGGCAGAGGCACAAACATCACCCTGCAGGTTTCTGCTCCCATTCCCACCCCCAAATCCTGCAGGAATGCCCTGGGCTCCCCACACAGTGCTGAGTAATCCCAGATCCAGCTGCAGCCGTGACCCCACAGACCTTATAGATTTGGGGTTTAGGTTGGTAGGGCATCCATTGGCTGCTTTCCTCCTTATTCCCCAAAGCCCTCTGCTGTTCCTGCTGACTGCAGCATCCCGTGCTTCTCAGGCATCCAGCACAAATCCCAGAGATTTACCCAGGGCCACTGCAAAGGTTTCTTTGCCCTCCCCACCTCCCATGAATTTGGGAAGCATTTCAGGGCTTTACCTCCTGCTGCTCCTTCAGCTGCTTCTTCTGGGCTTCGGAGAGCTCGGTCACCCCCACCAAACCCACCGGCTTCCCCTTCTCATAACCCAGACCCTTCAGGTCCTGAACTGCAAAAAAATCACATTAAAAGGTTGTTAAAAACATGTTAAAAAAACGGAGAGACCAAATCCCACACTGGTTTGGGTTGGAAGGGACCTGAGGGATCCCCCAGTCCCACCCCATGCCATGGGAAGGGACACCTTCCACGGACCAGGTTGCTCCAGCCTGGCCTTGGACATGCCAGGGATGGAGTTCCCACCCACATGGAGTTTTCCACTCCTTTCATGGTTCCAACATGGAGACACTTAATGAAGAAGGATTTAGGAATCACAGGAGCAGAGAATTCACTGGGCAGCAGCTCCTTTCCCTCCTCCCCAGCCCAAGGCTTTGCCCAGATGTGTTGGGAACCTCCCAGGGGTCACACTGAGTGGGAAATCTGCTCTAAAAATCATTTCTCCTCAAGGCTTTTCTCCTCCTGAAGCTGCTGGCGAAGCCCAGACATTCCCAAAAGCCATGATGAATTATCCAGGGTGTGGAATCAGGAGCCACTGGAGCCACTGGGGACTCTCCACAGCAACTTCAGCCCCAACCAAAAGCAAATTCCCACATTGGAATAAAGACAGGAGCATTCTCCTGCTCTTGGAAGTCACCATTCCCCAGGGAGACTCCAGTTCCCATCTCCAGGCTCAGGAGCAGCACTCGGGATGTTCCCCCTGCTCCCAAAGAGGGGCACTTTCTCTGCAGCATCTCCTGTTGGAAGCTCCCCCTCTGGAATTATATCTTCCCATTATCTGAGCATTTAGTGGTTTAAAATGACCACCCTGAGTTCAAAGGGTAAATCAAAGGGGACAGAGAAGCAATCCTATTTATAAAGGCTGCAGTGTGAAGGAAAGTAATAAAAACACTGCTGGGGCTGCAAAAAAAAAAAAGGACATTTCCAGGAGAGATTGCCTTGCAAAGCTGGTTTTCTTAGCAGGGCTGGCAGCTCCTCCCCAAAGCACCTCAGATGCCACCAGTGAAACATTTCAGGCATTCAAGGAAGCCCCAAAAAAGTGAGCATTTCTCAGCACAAGGGGAAGGGATCCTTCCTGATGGCTGCAAGCAGTGGGGCCAGCCTGCAGTTAAATGCTGCTTCATTCATTATTCATTATCTATTAATTATGGAGCCCAATTATAATGGGATGGTTGCTCAGGACGCCGGTGCCTTCGCAGTTAATGAAGCCCCGGGGGTCACCTCTCCCTTCCTCTTTTTCCCACTCAGGGCACTCTGATCTCCCTCTCCTTCCCCACAGTGGTTTCCCAAATTCCAGCCTTCCCAGGAGAACATTCCCAGAGCTCTTTCCCCCCCCCTTTCCCTCCCCCAGCTCCAGGCTCTGCACGCTCATTACGTAAAGCCCCGCAAGAGGTTTTTCAAGAGCAGGGAATGAACGGAGTGTGGTGCTGGGAAAGGCACCCTCAGCTCCCAGGAAATGGGAGCAAATGGAAGAACAAACCCATTCCTTGCTGAGAACCAGCCTGGTTTCTCCCTGGGGAGAGCAGGGAGAGCTGGGAATGGGTTTAAAGGACACATTTGGATGGGTCGAGGGAAAGGATCCGGCCCCGTATGTGACATGAGATTGGGGCTTTCCATCACCTCCCGGCTCAGGGGATGGGGAAGCTTCCCCTGGATGCTCCAAGGAAAGCTCTGCCCTTCACAGAGGTCACAGCAGCTCTGTGCCTTCCTTCTGGACTGCAGGAACTCCCAGAGGAGAGCTCCAGAGGCAGTGCCTGCCCACAAACACAACCAACCCTAAAGGTGAAGCTGAGGACCCTTTTTCCCTGCCCAGGAATCACATCCTGCTGCTCCTTCCCTTCCCAAAGCCACCCCTGGCTCCTCTGAGTGCTCTGGGACTTTGCTGAGAGCCACTGCAGGAATTCAGCCCCGGGAGGTGCTTTTGTGGCCTTGGCCCAAAGTGTCCCAACAGGCAAAGTTGTGAGCAAAGGCAGAAGCTGCATCTGCAGATGGAAAAGTGTTCATAAATAATAGCAACGAATTTGCATAGAAATAGATAAGATTTATAAGTTCCTAACGCTTTTTGGCACCAGGCAAACAGCAGGCAGGAGATAAGGAGCTGTTTCTCAGCCTCATATTCAGTAGGGCTGGGAAAAATGCCTTTTTTTCCCCTGGAATGACACCAGCTTTGCCCACAGGGTTAATGGTGCAGTGTGTCTGCAGCATTGGCAGAGCAACACCTGAAGGTTTATCCCTTTCCCAGATGCCTGAAGAGCAGCCTGTTACAGGAGAAGGGAACAATGTCCTTTAAGGACAGCAGGAGAAATCCCAAACCCTGAAGTGCTTTCTTCCTTCAGAGCCTGGAGATCTTAATTCCAGCTAATCAGACCCAAACCGAGCCAGTTTCAGGTTTCAGAAAGTTCCAGGGCCAGCCTGGGATTTGTCATTAACCCCCAGAGTTCACTCCTCACATCTCTGGGGCAGCTTTTCAGACCCTGCAGTCCCTGCAGGGCACCAGTGAAGGATTTGGGTATCAAGATATCCAAGGGGAGTCTCATCTCTGTCCAAAAGGGCCCCACTTCCTCCTCTCCATGATCCTGATTTCTCACCGAGAGGAGCCAGGAAAAGAATCCTCCACTAAATCCAAACCAATTGCTGAGGATAAAGGACTAAGACACAGATATTTCGGTGCCAGAGCAACTCTCCCCTTCCACAGGACCAGGATTTGAAACTCTCTTCACCTGTCAGGTTGAAGATGTTAATTCCAGAGAGGGATTAGTCCAGCTGAACTGATAACTGGAATTAATCCTTCCCCCTGCAGAGCATTAAGGGCTGATTTGTTCTGCCTGGCAAAGTGCTTGCTGTCCTTTTCTTCTGCCTGACACAAAGCCCTGTGTAAAGGGAGCAGGAACACCAGGAGCACATCCCTGTCCAATTAGGGGGGGGGTTAAAGGAGCCAGGGGAATTCCAGCATGCTGGAATGAGCACATGGATACCCCTGCAGCCTCCCCACTGCAGCACTAAGACAGAACCTGCTGGGTTTGAGAAGCCTGTTCAGCTTCAGCAATGTCTGCAAGGAAAAATCCCTGGAAAGACAAAATCAGGGAAGATTTCTGCATCTGATCCCTGCCCTGCAGGGAGCAGCAATCCAAGGTCAGTGTCCCTGGGGGATGGACAGCCAGGATTTCTGTACAGGGCTGTGATCAGAGGGCACAATCACCAGGAATTCCTCTCCACTTGCACTGGAAGTGCTGGATAAGAGACAGAATCCTTCCCTGCTCCCTGAGCTGGGCAGGAATTCCAGCCACAGCAGCATCCCAGGGATTTGCTGGAGCAATGAACTGCACAGGCTGACCCAGTGCTGAGAATCAGAAAATTAAGAGCTTCTTCCTATCCCTTGTCCCTCTTCATCAGTTCTGCTGCTGCTTTTTGAAAAGGTCCTTATTGCTTCTCCTGTGGCTTCACCCTCGGGCCATTAATCCTCACTTTGTCTCTTCCTTTCTTCTCCCATCCCTTCCCATCCCACACTAATTGGGCAAAGGATTCAAAATGCCTCTTTAAGTGCCTCTGTTCACCTGTTGCCCTCGAGTGACTCTGTTTTTGTGCCATCCCTGAGTGCCAAATCACTGCTCTGCACAGGCACAGGTGGAGTTCAGCCTGAGAGCTCCCCTCAAGTGCCTCAGCTGGAAGGATGGTATTCCAAAACTTTGGAAAGAGCTCCACCCCCTGGGATGGACCTGGCAGGTGAAGCAGCAGGAGCTGAGTGAGGCCTGTGAACCTCAAATGAACCCAAAAGGGTAAAAACTCAGAGCTGTGCTCCAGTTCCCCAGCACTCAGAGAGCAGCTACTCCCATTGAACCCTCTGAGCAGCTGGAGATGGAACTCCCACCACGGGGAACAAGCCCAAGGTCAAGCCCTGAGAGTTGTTTTCTGGAATAAAACAGCCCCAGCAGCATTTCCAGACAGCAGGGGGGAGTGATAAGATCCAACCCTTGGTGCCAGGGAGATAAGGTGGGTTATCTGGGATCCCCACCCCAGGGAAGAGCTGGCTGCTGGACCCAGCTGAAAGACAACCAAGGAGATCCAACAGGAGATAAAACCTCCCCACAAAGCTCAGGCAGAGTGGAAAATGGAGGCAACTGAAGACAAATCCCAGCCCCACCAACCTGAGAGAGGGGAGGGAGAGTCCAGCTGTTGGACCAGCTGTGGGAGAGGCAATTCCACCTTGTCCTCCTCGGGCCCCCACCGGCTCTTCCTCTTCTTTTTGGTGGTGCCTGGAGCAGTGGCCGTGGGGGCTGTTTGCTCAGGGGGGGTCGTGGAGGAGGAGGAGGATGGTGAGGGGGAGGCTGAGGGCACAGGGAGGGCTGGGGGCACTGCCAAGGGCACGGGCAGAGGGGAGGGAAGGGGCAGAGGGGAGGGCACGGGGAGGGGCAGAGGGGCAGGGAGGGGCACGGGGAGGGGCAGAGGCAGCGGGGAGGGCAGAGGAAGGGGCAGGGAGGGGAAGCACAGAGGGGATGGGGAAGCCTCGGGGCTGGTTTTCCTCTTCAGGCTGGGCTCTCCAGGAAAAGGGGCACAGCCAGGGCTGGCCTTGGCCTTCCGGAACTCCTCCAGCTTCTGCCTGTAATACTTGTAGCCTTTGCTGTTTGGCTCATACAAAAACCTAAAAAAAAAAAAACCCCAAAGGGGTAAAGTTTAGCTGTGGCAGCCACACACAGGGCTGGGATCCAGCAGTCTGCCCAGGGCTTCTCCTTCCCACACACTTCCCAGCTCTCCAGCACCATCCTGTGTGTCCCTGCAGGCAGTGCAGGGCTTTCCCACTCCCTGAGCCCAGATATCTTGTATTCCTTCCCTCTTTTTAGTGCCAAATAAACACAGAGTTCTAAAAATGATCAGGGCCCGTTTGTGGGAAAGCAAAGTCCTCCCCCAGAATCCCCCTGTTTCCACAACATGCCTGGAAAAGCTGCCAAGGGCTCCCCAAAGTGTTGGGTTTCAGTTCACAGAAGAAAACAAACATTTTCCCAATGGGAATGTCAAATCCCTGCCTAAGGAAACTGCTCCCAAGCTCTCTATTAAAGCAGGAAGCATTAACAGTACCAGTTGCTTAATTACACCACGACTGCTCCTTCTGTTCCCTCATCCACAAAAAAACATGGCTTTATTTGCCAACCCTGCCAGAAATAGGCATCCCTGAGCTTTTGGGGAAAATAAAAACTCCTGGGGGTTTGTGGGAAGAGCAGGAAGGATCCTCAATCCAGCAGGCAGGCAAGGAAAAAAACCCAACATGTTTGTTATAAACACTTTGGGAGTTTTGGGCTCACACAGAAAACTTGTCTGTTCCCAACTCCCCTCAAACGTTCCCTTTTTGTGGGATCAGTTTAACCTGATGGGATTAACACTGGGATCCTCCTCTCCAAGGAAACCCAAGGAATGACAGGCCTTTCCCATCCTTGGTAACACCACCAGCTCTGCAGGGTGGCGGAAAATTCCCTAAATGTGGGTTTTTTCAGCCCCCTGTTTGAAAATAACACCGTCCAGGATTGCTCCAGAGGGCTGGAAAGGGCCATTCCCTGTGGAAAAGCCTCTGGAATCCTAACAGAGGGGCTGGTGTTTAACCTGCCCCTGCCCTGGTGGCACCACAGGGGTGTCTGGAAGCAAATCATGAGGCAGCTCAGGCATGAGCACATCCACCCAGTGCAATTCCAGCACCAGGGGAGGATTCCAGAGGGCCAGAAGGAAGAAAATAAAATGCCAAAACATCAGCAACAAACCAAGGGCTGCCTTTCCCTTCCAGGGAATGCTCCAGATTGTTTGGAAGAGCAGAAAATGAACGGTGGATGAGACCAAAGGGAGGCATTAACCAGCTGCCAATGAGCTCTGAAGGGAACAACCCACAGCTGAAAGGCTGGGAAAAGTATTCCAAAGGGGCATCCAAAAGGTTTTCCCCCCTGAAGGGGGATGGAATTCTACCTGCAGTTAGTGAGGATGCTGGAAAGAGCAAGCCAGGAGATTGGTTGGGCAGGAGTTGTGGATGGAGCCCACACAAAACACAGTTATGGGGAAAAGGTGAAGGTTCCAACTGCAGCAGGAAACTGGAGAGGGGTGGAAGTTGGACATTTATTCTGGGGAAAGCAGACGGATTTTTTTTCTCCTCTCCGTGCCTTGGAATTGTGAATCTCAGAATCATGGAATGGTTTGGGGAGCTCCAAGCCCATCCAGTGCCAGCCCTGCCATGGCAGGGACACCTTCCACCAGCCCAGGGTGCTCCAACCTGGCCTGGGACACTTCCAGGGATGGAGCAGCCCCAGCTTCTCTGGGAATTCCATCCCAGCCCCTCCCCACCCTCCCAGGGAGGAATTCCTGCCCAAAATCCCATCTGGCAGTGGGAAGCCCTTCCCTGTGTCCTGTGCCTCCCTTCCCTTGCCCCAAAGTCCCTCTCCAGCTCTTTGTCTGCTCCTTCAGCTCCCCCCAAAGCTTCTCCAGGCTGGACAATCCCACCTCCCCAAAGCCTTTCCTTCTGGAAAGCTGCTCCATCCCCTGCCCACCAAATCCCAGCCTGGAAAGCACCAGTTTAAAAAGCCAAGCCTAAGCACGACACCCTCCTCATTCCCCAGTTACCACCAGCTCTCCTCTTATTCCCCCCTCCAAAATCCCACCCAAAAAAGCAGGATTTTCCTTACCTGAAAGCAGGATTCTCTCTGTTGTTCTGCAGGGCAATTGCCTCCACCTCAGGCCCCCCGGCTGCCACAAACTTGGCCAGTTTTTCTGCAGAATTCTTTGTCTCTTCGTCGTCTGGGGGTGAAACTTTAAGCAGGCTGTGAGTACTGGGCCCAACTCAACAAGAACAGTCAAAGCCTACCTGGTCTAAGAACCCCAAGAGCAGAATAAGGGCAAAAGTGGAGTTTAATTGGGAGAAATGGCACAGAGAAACAGTTCACAGCACAAACAGCACATGAGGTCACCCAAGAGCCCTGGGGCCCTTCCCTGTGCCCACAGAGGGGAGCAGGGGCCACTGCTGGAGGCCAGGGTGGGCACTCAGCTCTCCCTGCTGCACAGGAATCCCTCTTTTCCCTGTGCCAGGCACTTTTCCATAGGGTTACACCACTCAGGATTATCCCCAGTTAAAGATTTTACCTTTTTCCCTAGTTTACATTTTTCCCTATGCCAGGCACTTTTCCATGGAGTTACACCCCTCAGGATTATCCCCCATTTCTATTTTTCCCTTTGCCAGGCACTTTTCCATAGGGTTACACCCCTCAGGATTATCCCTAGTTAAAGATTTTACACTTTTAACCTGTGCCAGGCACTTTTCCATGGAGTTACAGCACTCAGGGTTATCCCCAGTTTCCATTTTTCCCTGTGCCAGGCACTTTTCCATAGGGTTAAACCCCTCAGGATTATCCCCTATTTCTATTTTTCCCTGTGCCAGGCACTTTTCCATAGGGTTACACCCCTCAGGATTATCCCCAGTTTCCATTTTTCCCTGTGCCAGGCACTTTTCCATAGGGTTATAACCCTCAGGATTATCCCCAGTTAAAGATTTGATGTTTTTTAACCTGTTTCAGGCATTTTTCCACTCAATTATCCCTAATTTCCATTTTTCCCCTGTGCCAGGGAAACTCTTCCATGGAGTTACACCCCTCAGGGTTACCCCTACTCAAACCCTTTCACCCCTGAAGTTCCCCAGGCTCTGATCATGGAGATTTCCAGGATAAATTGGATGTTTATAAGGAGTCAGACAAGAATTATGACAGCCTGAGGTGACATTTGCTACAGACATCACCCCACCCTGGAAACATTCCCTCCCTCCCAAGGATTTCTGTCCCAAGCTGCAAAAATGGGAATTATGGTCAAAACCCAACCCAATAATTTTCAAATCATTTCCCTTTCATTTTCTGGCCTCCCAAATTGACTCCATCGTGGTGGTTTGGTCACCACCTCCTTCCATTTTTTTGAAATATTAATTACAGGCAGCAGATTAAGAGTCAAATATCCCCCCAGGTGCTTCCAACACAGTCACAGGCAGCAAATAAATCCAACTGAACTTGTGCAGTTCATCTTTCCCAGCTCCCAGTGGGAATTACCTTTCTGGGAAGAGGATGCCTGAGAACTTTGATTCTCTTTCCTTATCTCTGCCACTTTCTTTCTGTAGTAAAGGAATTCTCTGCTGTTCTTATCATGCAAAAACCTGGAGATGGAGACAAAAAAAACAGCAAAAAAAAAATGGATTAGTAATAATGATATAAATATTGACACTCTGGGGTAACAAAGAATCATGGAATGCTGGAATGCTTTGGGCTGGAAGGGACCTGGAGGGTCATCCCTTGCTGGGGGGACTCATCCTTGGTGTCATTTACACCTGTCAGAGGGTCAAAACCCTTTGGAAATAAGTGATGTGGAATCATGGAATGCTGGAATGGCTGGAAGGGACCTGGAGGGTCATCCCTTGCTGGGGGGACTCATCCTTGGTGTCATTTACACCTGTCAGAGGCTCAAAACCCTTTGGAAATAAGATCCCAGGATGGTTTGTGTTGGAAGGGACCTGGAGGGTCATCCCTTGCTGAGGGGACTCATCCTGGTGTCATTTACACCTGCCAGAGGCTTAAAAAAGATTCCAGAATCCTGGAATGCTTCGGGTTGGAAGGGACCTCAAAGACCATCCCATTCCACCCCACCATGGGCAGGGACACCTTCCACTATTCCAGGTTGCTCCAACCTGGCCTTGGCCACTTCCAGGGATGGGGAATGCCCAACTCCTCTGGCCAGACCCCTGAGGAATCCTCCCTGATGATGATGAACCCCTTTCTCTGCAAGAGGGCAACGTTTTCCTTTGGAACAGCCATGCCACACTTACGAAAAAGCTGGGTTATCCTTGTAGTCCTCCATAGCAACCTTCTCGAGCTCGGGGCCCCCTTCAGCCACGAACCTGGCCAGCTTTTCCACCACTTCCCGGCATTCCGCATCCTCTGGGGGTAAAACTTTAAGCAGGCTGTCAGTACTGGGGTTCAACTCACACACCAAACAGGCAACAGGCACATTACTGCTAAAAACCACGGAGGCAGAACGGGAATGGGGAGAGAAAGGATCAAATGGGGCATCCGGTTGGACACACACACAGGTGTAGAAATCACAGTTCCCACCTCACTGACTCCCCTGAGGAATTCCTGTGGGTTTGGGGGTTGTTCCGGTGAGGAAAAGCCCAAGGTTTGGATTTCAGGATGGTTTGGCTTAAAGATCAGCTCGTTCCAAGCCCTTCCAAGTCACCTTCCACTATCCCAGGTTGCTCCAACCTGGCCTTGGCCACTTCCAGGGATGGGGAATCCAAAACTCCACCCCAGTTTGGAGGTTCAGCTCAACTGAGCTGGATTCAATCCGACTTCAGCTGTGCCATGACTGGTTTCTCCTCATTTTATTCCATACAAAACACAACAGGAAGGAACAGGAGTTTGGTTTCAACCACCACGTTACTCACTGGAGGTTCCAGGTGCCAGTTCCCAAGACATTCCCTGTCCCCAGCTCGTGGACACAGACTGTGTGGCTGGAGCAGCAGCTCTTCCTGCTGGCACTGCCCATGTCCTGCTCCAAAAAACTGGCATTTGGCTTCTGTGCCAAGGGAAAAGCCCAGGAACTCTGACAGGGGGGATGTTCAGTGGGAGCTAAACACAGGCATTTGTCCAGGCTGAAATATTTTGGGAAGGGCACTGGGAAGAGCAGAGTCACCCCCGCTGATCCGATGGGATCAGCCCCACAATCCCCAAATTCAGCTCCATAACCTCCCTCAGCCATTCCTCCCCTTCCTCCAAGTTCAGAATTCCCAGGGTTCTGCTTTTACAGATCCCCCCAGGAACAGCTGCACACGGATCTTGGGAATAAAGGAAATAAATAAGGGAATAAGGAAATCAATTATGGCACAAAGCTCGGTGTGATTTATTGATTAACCTGATTAACACACCCCTGAAATTCAGATGCAAATCTGCCTTGGGGCTTCCTGGCCTGGGTTATCCAGAGAAACATGGATAAATTCCCTTATATTCCTGCTTTTCTATCCCATTCATTGGGTTTATATCCCACTACAAGCAGTCAGGACCTCGGGGTGAGGGTTTTTTACTGAAACTTGGAAAAGAGGCAGGAATTTGGATTTTACCTGGACACAATTCCCTGCTGGGCACGTGATTTATTTATTAACACTCACAATTTCCCTTCTGCACTCCCAAATGGATGATTCCTCTTTTTTTTCCCCCCTAAAATCTCCTTTTAAACACAAGAATTATGATTTTCTGGAGAACATTGGTACAAACCAGAACTTCTAGGATTAGCAAACCACCAAACTCCTTTAAGAGCAGAACCTCTTCCTTCTTCCCATGTTGTTTTCATGGATTATGGGCTGGTCAAGCACTTGGGTTGAGAAATGAGAGCAAACAAATCTCTTTAGGCCTGGTCTAAGTATGGAGAATGATACTGAGCTTAGGCTGGGTCAGTAATACCTAAAATACCAGTAAAACCAGTACTGGGTTGGGAGAGACCTTAAAGACCCTCCAGTTCCACCCCCTGTTGAGAATCACATCTCTTAGATAATGATATAGAAATAAATACCTCCCAAATTTCCCCTAAATCAGGAATCTCACCCTTCAGACCTTGGTTCCTCTGCTGAAATTGGATTTGGAGGGGCCCACCAGCAGTAACTGATGCAATTTACACCCCATAATGCACAAATCTGCCCCAAACTGTGCAAAAATATCTATTTATAGAAACCCCCCCCCAAACCTTCCAGTGGGGACAAGCCCTGAGGGAATCCTGTCCCTACACTCACCCCTATCCTGGGATTGCTGCTCCTGCATCCCAAAGGAAGGAGCACAGGACTCTAATTGAATCCCTATCCCTGGATTGCTGTTCCTGCATCCCAAAGGATGGAGCAAAGATCCCTACACCCAACCCTATCCCAGGATTGCTGCTCCTGCATCCCAAACCTGTGAATCCCAGGCAGCCACTGACCTTTGATTTCCTCTCCCTA
>JAWWMP010000082.1:1707894-1718846 GCA_035047865.1 Dendrocincla tyrannina
GGGAATCAATCCCTCCCCTTCCCAGTGGGAATCAGTCCCTCCTTCTCCCAGTGGGAATCAGTCCCTCCTTCTCCCAGGGGGAATCAATCCCTCCCCTTCCCAGTGGGAATCAGTCCCTCCTTCTCCCAGTGGGAATCAGTCCCTCCTTCTCCCGGTGGGAATCAGTCCCTCCTTCTCCCGGTGGGAATCAGTCCCTCCTTCTCCCGGTGGGAATCAATCCCTCCTTCTCCCGGTGGGAATCAATCCCTCCCCTTCCCAGTGGGAATCAATCCCTCCCCTTCCCAGTGGGAATCAATCCCTCATTCTCCAGGGGTCTCAGTCCTTGTCCCGGAGCTGCTCCATGTGTCCTTGGAAAGGGCTCAGCTCAGCTCCCCTGCCCATTCCCAGCTCATTCCCAGCCTCATTCCCAGCTTATTCCCATCTCACCTTGTCCCAACCCAGTTCCATCCCAGCTAAGAACGACCTAAGCCTTTCCAGATCCAGGAAAAAGCTGGGAATCCTTCACCTGTGCCACTGAAATTTGAAAACCCCTCGGAGTTTGGATGCCTGGAGTTCCCAGGCTCGCTGTGCCCTCTAGAGGACATTCCTCTCCTTATTCCTTAGGTTTTTATTCCCACTTTCCCTCCCCTAAAATTCCTGCTGTGGGCCCTTTTCCCAGCGCTGCCATTCCCTGGGTGTCAGGGAAAACCTGGATGTCCCTTCCCCTTCCCACCCTGTGCTGCAAACCTTCCTCTGGAATTTGATTCCCAGTTTGAAATCCCAAATCCCAGTGCCAGAGGTTGATCCAAGCAGTTCTCCCATGATAATTGTAGGGAATGGAGCCAGCAGGTTGGGAATTTGGGTGGGAAGTGGAGCCATCCCTCAAACAGGGAGTGTTAAAGCCAAGGGAAGAGTTAAATCCCTGGGATCCAGCCAGGATTTGGTGGATTTTTGATGGATGTGTCCATCTGTGTTGAGGCTGTCACAGGATTCCTGTATTCCAAGTGGGAAATCATTCAGCAGTGTTGATAGAGCAGGAAAATAATGCCAAAAAGGGATTAAATTTGGAAAAAGTGAATAAATGGGGATGGTTGGTGTGGGATTTCCTTCAGATTTGGGAACTTGGGTGGGAGAAGCCACAAATCCCAAATCCTTGGACTGGGGAAGGAAAAGGAAAACTGGGGGTATGGTTTTGCATTTCAGCAATTAAATCCCTGGATTTTGGGCATGGGATGTGCAGGGAGAGCCCTGGAAAAGCTCTGGATGTGAAGGAATTCTCCTCTCTCTGGGAAAAGGTCCCTGCCCATGGAACTGGAACTGGATCAAACCATTCCAGGATTGCTCTGTGCTGTGCCTTGGGAATCTTGGGATCCACAAGGAAAACAGGAATTGAGCTTATTTAGTCTGGTTTCTTAGAGGGATTTGGGGTTAATCATGGAATGTTTGGGGTTGGAAAGGCCCTTAAAGCTCATCCATCCCATGATGGGACAGGAGCACCTTCCACTATCCCAGGTCGCTCCAAGCCCTTCCAGCCTGGCCTTGGACACTTCCCTGGGGGAATTCATCCCTCACTCATCCTTGCAGCACGGAATTCTTGTTTTCCTTGTTTCCCTCAACCTTTTCCATGTGTTTTCCTTCCGATTCCCAGCGAAATAAAGAGGGAGAAGAGGGTCCCCTCCCCAGATGTCATCGTGTTGTCCGACAACGAGCCCTCCAGCCCCCGCATGAACGGCCTGACCAAAATAGCCCTCAAAGAGACCAACACCGAGGCCCTGATGGTGAGTCTGGCCTGGGAATGCTCCAGGTTGTCCCCCTGGCTCCTCCAGAGGCTCCTGGGATGCCAGGGATCCGTGGGATGTGGGTTTATAGGGATTTGCAAGCAGGGAATCCTGGTTAAATTAAGGCTGAATGTCCTTTGGCTCAGCCTCTGGATTTTTCCATGTCTTTAAAACTCCACCTGTCTCAAAGCTGACTTTTTGCTGTGCCCTGCTCGGTGTGGCCCAGAATTGATTTATATCCAACCCCCTCCCTTTGACCTTTTCCTCCTCTTTTTCAACTGCAAGTATTTTTAAAATATTTAAAAGATTGGGGTTATTTTTGTTTCCCCCTCTGAGTTCTCCCCCCACACACACCAAGACAGGGGTGACAGTGACAACACTGGGACTTCTGGTGGATCCTAAGGGGGGTTGGTCTGGCTTTTTCCTCTTCCCTTTCCCTGTTTTCCATGCTTTCCCTGCAGAAGAGCAGCCCGGAGGAGCGGGAGAGGATGATCAAACAGCTCAAGGAAGAGCTTCGCTTGGAAGAGGCAAAACTGGTTTTGTTGAAAAAGCTACGGCAAAGTCAAATCCAGAAGGAGACCACGGCTCAGAAGGTGGGGATTTTCCTGGTTATCCCACCCTCTGGAAGTGCAGGGAGGGCTGGGAATAACTGGGGCCATTCCCTGGGGAAAGTAAAGGAAACACTCCAGTCCTTAATCGTGGAATGGGTTGGGTTGGAAGGGACCTCAAAGCCCATCCGGTGCCACCCCATGGGCAGTGACACCTCCCACCAGCCCAGGTTATTCCAAGCCCTGTCCAGCCTGGCCTGGAGCACTTCCAGGGATGGGGCATGTAGGGATTGCTGGAATAACTCAGAGGAGATCCTTGGAGGTGACAGGGAATTCCAGAGTTTGAACCCCAGGCTGTGGGAGCTGGTGGCAGATTCCAGGTCTGGATTCCAGGTCTTCCAGAACTGAGCCTGCACGGAGCCATTCCTGGCAGGAATCCCACCCTGATTTCCTCCCCATCCTCATCCCACACATCCCGGGCTGCTGAGGGGGAGCTCTTTGCAGCAGAACCCATCCCAGAAGAAAGGCTGGAGTGATTCCCTGGGCTGCTCCCACTGGAGGTGGAGCTGGCAGGAGAAGAGCAGAGGAATTTGGGATGTGAGGGGGTGGGAACCCCCCACGCTGCTCCCTAAATTTAATTACCTGTAACAATGGCAACGGGGCCACTGCCTGTGCCAGCCTGTGCTGCTGCCTGGGGGAATTTGGGGAATGGCAGGGAATGCTCACACAGCTCCTGGCGCTGCTTTGGGTGGTTTCTTGGCATCTTCTCCCAGAATTCCAAGAGCTTCGGTAGGTGGGATGGAAACTGAAGCATCCCTGAACTCTGCAGAGCCCCGAGCTCGGAGCTCTGGACGTTGGAATGACAGGGAGGAAACAGATCCTGAACTCCTTCAATCCAAAGGCTTTTTCCTAAACCCTTTTCCACTTTGCCTTGTGGCTTTGGGGGGAAAAGCTCCGGAGCCAGAGCTCCCCTTGCTGGATAAACTCCCATTTTCCTGCTCTAATCTCATCCCTGCTTCCCTCCCTCCCTTGAAACCTGCCCGTGGAGGAACAAAGGGCTGTGGGAGGGGTGGCAAAGCCCAGGCTCAGAGGAGATGACCTCCTTTAGCCCCTTCCCTGCTGTAATTCCTGCTTTTCCCTCCTTATTCCTCTGCTTTCTCTCTGGTTTTTCCTCTTCCAGCCCGCTGGTTCCTCTGGGAGTGCTGTCACCCCTCCGCCCTTGGTGCGGGGCCCACAGAGTGTTCCTGCTGGGAAACCCTCCCTCCAGGTCAGTGGGGCGGGACAGGCTCCCACCAACAGGGCCTGGAGCACAGGCAGAGGTGCCCAGGGCAGGGGCAGCATTCCCATCCCAGAAATTCCCTGCAGCCAGGTGGAATTCCCTCTCCAAACTGCCTCGGTCCCACTCGGAGCTCTGTGGTGGGATGGGATGTGCCAGGGGTTTGTTTTCCAGCTCATCGTCCCAGTCCGCTCTGCTGGGAATTTATTTGGAGAAAGGAGATGGAATTCTGGGATCCAGATCTTGGGGCAGCATCCAGAGGGTGAATTGTGGCCTCAGTGGGATGAGCTGAGGGAATCCTGAGCTTTTCCAGGGAATCCTGAGCTTTTCCATGAGCTGAGGGAATCCTGAGGTTTCCATGTGCTCAGGGAATCCTGAGCTTTTCCAGGCAATCCTGAGGTTTTCCACATGCTCAGGCAATCCTGAGGTTTTCCAGGGAATCCTGAGGTTTTCCAGGCAATCCTGAGGTTTCCATGTGCTCAGGCAATCCTGAGGTTTTCCAGGCAATCCTGAGGTTTTCCAGGGAATCCTGAGGTTTTCCATGTGCTGAGGAGCACAGGAAAAGGTGCACAGGTCAGAGAAAACATTCCCATCCCATTAATTCCCTGGAGCCAGGTGGAAATTCCCTCTTTAAACTGCCAGAATCCCACTCTCAGCTTTGTCATGGGGTGGGAGATCTCACATGGAAACAACTCCCAGAAGTTTGTTTTCCAGCTGATCATCCCAACCCAATTTGGAGAAAGGAGATGGAATTCTGGCATCCAAATTTTGGGTGAATTGTGCCCTCAGTGGGATGAGCTGGAATTGCTGAGGGAATCCCAGGATTCCCTCATGGGGATGGCACACAGGGGTTGGAAAGATCCTGGATCAGCCTAAATCAGATGTTGGGAATTCTTGGAGAAGGAATTGGCATCAAACTTCATCTTCCTCTCGAATCCAGTGGCTCGTTTGGCTGTTGGGATTTCCAACATTCCTGGAGGGTTAATTGGAGCCACATTCCCAAAGTGCTTCAGCACAGAGTGTTTTCCTGTGGAAAAAGGGCTCCTCTTTTCCTGGAGATCCCCTGGAATGGCCGAGCCCAGGGATGGGGTGGGATTTGCTCCCTGTGTAGGAAACATTCCCAAAGGCAGAGCAGT
Organism: Dendrocincla tyrannina; assembly: GCA_035047865.1. Classification (NCBI taxonomy): domain Eukaryota; kingdom Metazoa; phylum Chordata; class Aves; order Passeriformes; family Dendrocolaptidae; genus Dendrocincla; species Dendrocincla tyrannina. The sequence goes on from JAWWMP010000082.1 coordinate 1,712,612, forward strand.
GTCAGCTGGAGGAATCCCTTCCCTGAGGCCAATGCCTTGGATTCAGGCAGCACTTCCAGAGGAACTGGAGCAGGAATTAAACCTTCAGCCAGGGAAACTTGGGCAGAGCAGGGACCTGGGAGCTGAAATCCCAGAATGGAGCTGATCCTGCCCAGTCTGGGGGGATTTGGGGGCATTGACCCCCCTCTGCTTCTGCTGGACTGTAATAACAGCAAATTCCTGGGATTTATTCCTGGGAAGGGACATTTGGGATTCAGTTGGAAAGGGATAAAACTTCCCACCTGCCCAAATCCTGGTTGCTCAGGGAAGGGGAGGTTCCCTGGGCTTTGTTCCCTGAGGATGGGCAGGTTGGGAAGGAGGGGAATCAGCACCTTTGGGAAGCCCCAGGAATGGGATGAGTGTTGGAGCTCCTCCTGGAAGAGCATGGAATGTCCCAGGGCCATCCCTGCCTGTCCCCACATCCCATGGCCTGGCATGAGCAGGAATTTTGAGCATTCAAAAGCTTGGGCAGCACATTCCCAAACTCCTTTAAGCTGCTTCCTTTTCCTTTCCATGATTTTTTTTTCCTAAAGCTTTCCCATTTTCCTGCTTTTTTTCCTTCCCCAATCCACTCCACCTCCTCCCTGAATCCAGCCCTTTGTATTCCCATTTCCCCACTTCCCAACACTCTTTTTCCCCACTTTTTGGGGTGGGTTTTTTTTTTGTTGGACACTCCGCACCAATTCCAGCCTGGCCACCTCCTGCCCTCCAGCTTTTCCATTGCCTCCACTCTCCCTCCATCCATCCCAGCAGCCAAGCAGTGACTCTTCCCTGTTTTCCAGACCTCTTCCACACGGATCCCTGGCACTGTGATCCCTCCTCCCTTGGTCCGGGGAGGGCAACAGGCGTCTTCCAAACTGGGAACTCCTCAGAACACCCAGATTGTGATGCCCCCCCTGGTTCGAGGGGCCCAGGTGAGTCCTGCCCTTCATCCCTTCATCCCAGATCCATGGGATCTCTCTTCCCACCTTTCCAGCAGCTTTCCATCCCATGTTTTCATTCAGCTCTTCCGCAGGGACAGGATTGAGGTTCCAAACTCCACATTGTGGGAGGAGTTTCACCTGGAATCTCAGGATTTTTAACCATGGTGTGGTTTTGGAAGGAGTTCCACTGGGAATTTTTGGGCCATAGTTGTGGAAGGAGTTTCACTTGGAAACTTGGGATTTTTAACCATGATGTGGTTTTGGAAGGAATTGGAATTTTTGAGGCTGGAACGTGGTTGGTTTCACTTGGAAACTTGGGACTTTTTGGCCATGATGTGATTTTGGAAGGAGTTTCACTTGGAATTTTTTGGCCATAGTGTGGTTCTGGAAGGAGTTTCACTTGGAATTTTATGACCACAGTTGTGGAAGGAGTTTCACTTGGACACTTGGGATTTTTGGGCCATAACGTGGTGGCCTCATGCTGGATCATCTCACATCCCATGCTTTATTTTGGGAGGCCAACGGGATGACACCCCACTGTGACAGGGACGTTCTTCCCGGTCTCCCCCCTCCTTCCTGCCTCATTCCCACTGTGCCACATGATGCCCCCTCCTCACTGCCCTCTGTGGCCACGTGCCATGACCCTCCACCCCTGTCTCCTCCCAGCAAATCCACACGATCCGGCAGCACTCCAGCACGGGGCCGCCCCCGCTGCTCCTGGCACCGCGGGCATCGGTGCCCAGCGTGCAGATCCAGGGCCAGAGGATCATCCAGCAGGGCCTCATCCGGGTGGCCAATGTCCCCAACACCAGCCTGCTCGTCAACATCCCACAGGTGAGTCCCCACTGTCCCCACCCTGCTCCTCGGCACCTCCTGGGGTGAATTCTTGGGATTGGAAATGAATGGAGAGCCCATCCAGTGCCAGCCCTGCCATGGGCAGGGACACCTTCCATGAGCCCAGGGTGCTCCAAGCTGGCCTTGGGCACTGCCAGGGATGGGGCAGCCACAGCTTCTCTGGGAATTCCATTCCAGCCCCTCCCCACCCTCACAGCCAAGAATTCCTTCCCAATATCCCATCCATCCCTGCTCTCTGGCCATGGGAAGCCATTCCCTGTGGCCTGTCCCTCCATCCCTTGTCCCAGGTCCTCCTCCCTCCAGTTTAGGAACCACCCCCAGTTTGGGAACCTCCCCCCGGTGTGGAAACCCTCTCCAGTGTGGGAACCACTTCCCACCCAAATGTGGGAACCCCCCCCAGTGTGGGAACCACCTCCCTCCCAGTGTGGGAACCTCTGCCCAGTTTGGAAACCTCTCCCCAGTGTGGGAACCACCTCCCACCCAAATGTGGGAACCCCTTCCCAGTGTGGGAACCACTCTCCAGTTTGGGAATCAGCTCCCAGTGTGGGAATGACCCCCCCTCCCAGTGCGGGAACCACCCCCCTCCCAGTGCAGAAACCTCCCCCCAGTTTGGAAACCTCCCCCCAGTGTGGGTACCAGCCCTCCCAGTGTGGGTACCAGCCCTCCCAGTGTGGGAATCACCCCCAGTGTGGGTACCAGCCCTCCCAGTGTGGGCACCAGCCCTCCCAGTGTGGGCACCAGCCCTCCCAGTGTGGGTACCAACCCTCCCAGTGTGGGTACCAGCCCTCCCAGTGTGGGAATCACCCCCAGCGTGGGTACCAGCCCTCCCAGCGTGGGTACCAGCCCTCTCAGTGTGGGTACCAGCCCTCCCAGTGTGGGTACCAGCCCTCCCAGCGTGGCCTGAGCCGTGCCCTGTCCCTCTCCAGGCCTCCCCCACGTCCATCAAAGGTACCACGGGCAGCTCCCAGGCCAACTCGGCGTCGGGGGGCTCCTCCCTGGGTGGCTCTGGGGAGTCCCCTGCCAGCAGGCAGGCAGCAGCCAAGCTGGCCCTGAGGAAGCAGCTGGAGAAGACGCTGCTGGAGATCCCTCCTCCCAAACCTCCCGCGCCCGAGATGAACTTCCTGCCCAGCGCCGCCAACAACGAGTTCATCTACCTGGTGGGACTGGAGGAGGTGGTGCAGAACCTGCTGGAAACTCAAGGTGAGGGAGTGGGGAAGGTGTTCCTCAAGGGCTGGAAGAGCCCAGCCCCTGTGCCATTCTGGGGGTCCCTTCCCATGTCTCAGATTCTGGGGTGTCCCCCAGTATCTCAGAGCCACCTGTGCCATTCTGGGGTGTCCCCCCACATCTCAGAGCCCCCCATGCTGTTCTGGGTGTCCCCCAATCTCTCAGAGTCCTCCATGCTCTTCTGGGGATCTCTCCCCCCACATCTCAGAGCCCCCCCTGCTGCTCTGTGGGGTGTCCCCCCATATCTCAGAGCCCCCCATGCTGCTCTGGGGGTCTCTCCCCCCACATCTCAGAGCCCCCCATGCTGCTCTGGGGGTCTCTCCCCCCACATCTCAGAGCCGCCCATACTATTCTGGGGTGTCCCTCCCACATCTCAGAGCCCCCCATGCTGCTCTGTGATGTCTCCCAATATCTCAGAGCCCCCCATGATGTTCTGTGGTGTCCCCCCCCATCTCAGAGCCCCGCATGCTCTTCTGGGGGGTCCCTCCACCTGTGCCATTCTGTGGGGTGTCCCCCCACATCTCAGAGCCCCCCCTGCTGCTCTGTGGGGTGTCCCCCCACATCTCAGAGCCCCCCCTGCTGCTCTGTGGGGCATCCCCCCATATCTCAGAGCCCCCCACGCTGTGCCCCCTCCAGGCAAGGCGTCGGTGCCCGCGTCGTGCCGCGAGCCCTTCGTGTGTGCCCAGTGCCAGACGGACTTCACGTGCCGCTGGCGGGAGGAGAAGAACGGCAGCATCATGTGCGAGACCTGCATGAGCTCCAGCCAGAAGAAGGCGCTGAAGGCGGAGCACACGAACCGCCTCAAGGCCGCCTTCGTGAAGGCCCTGCAGCAGGAGCAGGAGATCGAGCAGCGCATCCTGCAGCAGAGCGGCCCCCCCGGGCAGCCCAAGGCGGAGCCGCTGGCACAGCACCACGCCCTCAAACAGGTACGGGAATGAGGGGGGCATGGGGGGCGTGGGGAGGGGGCGTGGGAGCTGGGGGAGTGGGGGGATTGGGGTGTGGGATTGGGGATGGGGATGGGAGTGGGGATGGTGGGATTGGGGTGGGATTGGGAATGGGGATGGGGTGGGAGTGGTGGGGATGGGGATGGTGGGGGTGGGGATGGAGTGGGAGTGGGGGTGGGAGTGGTGGGGATGGGGATGTCAGTGGAAATGGGGTGGGAGTGGGAGTGGGGATGAGGATGGGGCTGGTGGGATTGGGATGGGAGTGGGGATGGGGATAGGAGTGAGGATGGAGTGGGAGTGGGGATTGGGATGGGAGTGGTGGGATTGGGATGGGAGTGGTGGGATTGGGATGGGAGTGGTGGGAGTGGGATGGGAGTGGTGGGAGTGGGGATGGGGATGGGAGTGGAGCTGGTTGGATTGGGGATGGGAATGGTGGGAGTGGGAGTGGGGATGGGAGTGGTGGGATTGGGGATAGGGATGGGAGTGGTGGGATTGGGGTAGGAGTAGGGATGGTGGGATTGGAGGTGGGAGTGGTGGGAATGGGAGTGTTGGGGTTGGGGATGGGGCTCTTGGGATTGGGAATGGGAGTGGGATTGGGGTTGAGAGTGGTGGGGATGGGGGCTGGTGGGGTTGGGGATGGTGATGCCCTTACGGCAACAATGGGAATGGGATAGGGGATGGGAATGGGGATGGTGGGGATAGGAATGGAGGTGCTGGGATTGGAGGTGGGCATGGGAGTGGTGAGGATGGGAATGGTAGGATTGGGGATGGGAGTGGGAGTAGGGGTGGGATTGGGGATGGGGGTGCTGGGAATGGGAATAGGATAGGGGAGGGGATTGGGGATGGTGGGGTTCAGGATGGGAATGGTGGGATTGAGACTGGGGAAAGGGGTGTTGGATTGGGGATGGGGAATGGGAGCTGTGGGATTGGCCAGGGCAGGATTGGGATCTGGGAAAATCCACCTCTGGTGGGTTTTTAGAGGAAACTAATGGAATCCCAGGGGGATTTGAGTAGGAAGTGGCCTCGGCCTTGGGGACAGTGGTGGAAGGACATCCACACTCCTTTATCCCAAAACTCAAGCGCTGAATTCCCAACTCCGGCAAAGGCGAGCGGGATCACCCTCCATGCTCCGAGCCCTCATCCCTGCATTCCCTGTGTTCACAGAGTTCCAGCCAGATGTCCCGAGGGGCCGGCGCCTCCCGGGGGGTCCTGCACACCTTCAGCCCGTCCCCGAAGCTCCAGAGCCCCTCGGCGTCCCTGGGCAGCCGGCCGGGAAAGCACGTGGAGCGCTCCGGGAGCAAGGGCAGCTCCGCCTGGAAGAAAACCCCCCTGGCCACAGGTTGGTGCCCCCCACCCAGGGCTCCCTTCCCTGTGCCCTCTGCCAGCATTCCAGGGCTTTGGGGAAAGGGCTTTCCCTTCGGGATGCTTTTCCATGGGGGATTCGTGCTGGAAGAATGAGGATTCTGAGCAATTGTTGGGGTGGTTTGTCCTCGTCAAGAGGTGCCACCAGGTGGTAAAACCAAGGAAAAATTCCTGGTTTCCCCATTTGTAACTAAACAAAATGGATTTAAAGTTGGGATTCCTTTCCCTGTGGGATTTCCTACCTGGAAAATGAGGATATTTGAGCATTTGTTCTTAAAATCTTTGTCACCGCTTGCTCTTGGCGTGGTTTGTCCTCATCAAGAGCTGCCACCAGGTGGTAAAAACTCCTGGTTTATCCCTTTAGACCTGAACTAAATGGATTTCAAGTTGGGATTCCTTTCCCTGTGGAATTTCCTGCATGAAAACCCAATGATACTAATCTTCAAATTATTCTTGTCACCACTTGCTCTTGGTGTGGTTTGTCCTCATCAAAAGGTGCCACCAGGTGGTAAAACCAAGGAAGAATTCCTGGTTTATCCCTTTAGACCTGAACTAAATGGATTTAAAGTTGGGATTCCTTTCCCTATGGGATTTCCTGCCTGGAAAATGAGGATACCAAGCATTTACTTAAAGTTGTTGCCTTTGGTGTGGTTTATCCCCATCAAAAGGTGCCACCAGGTGGTAAAACCAAAGAAAAACTCCCATTTTCCCCATTTATAACTCAACGGATTTAAAGTCCAGATCCTCATTCCATAGAGTTCAGATCCTCATTCCAGAGAGCTCAGATCCTCATTCCAGAGAGCTCAGATCCTCATTCCAGAGAGTTCAGATCCTCATTCCAGAGAGCTCAGATCCTCATTCCAGAGAGCTCAGATCCTCATTCCAGAG
>JAWWMP010000082.1:1728998-1749569 GCA_035047865.1 Dendrocincla tyrannina
GGTCGTGGCGGGTGCGGGACCCCCGCAGAACGCGGTGCGGACCCCGGGGGGGTGCAGGGGGCTCCTGCGGTGCCGGCGCTGGGGGGGGACCCCCCGAGACCCCCCCCGCTGCCTCGGGACGCCCCTCGCTGGGTTCCTGCCCCCCGTGATGCTCCCCCGTCCCCCTGGGAAGGGTCTCGGTCCCCACGCGTGTCCCCCCGGGAGGAGCCCCCCTCAGGAGCCGCGGGGGCGGGGGGGGGTCGGTACCCACGGAGCCTACGTTGCCAGGGAAACCGCATCCCGGGTCTCCATGGCTGCGGCGGGGATGCTCCGGCAGCGGGAGCGGAGCGGGAGGGACCCCCGGCCATCCCGGGACCGGCCGGGGGTTGGTGGCACCGGGGACCCGTGGACGGGCTGGGACGGGGCGGGAAGACCGGCGGGATACGGGAGATGGAGCCGGGATACGGGGCTGGAATCCGGAGCTGGGATGTGGAGTTGTGATACAGAGCGGGGACACGGAGCGGGCAGGATGCAGAACCGGGATGGGGAACTGGGATGGGGATCTGGGATGCGGAGAGGGAACACGGAGCTGGGATGTGGCACTGGGATGTGGAGCCGGGATGCGGAGAGGGGAAGGGAACCGGGATACGGAGCCGGGATGTGGAGAGGGGAAGGGAGCCGGAATACCGATCCGGGATACGGAGAAGGGAAGGGAGTCGGGATGCGGCGCCGGGATGCAGAGAGGGGAAGGGAGTCGGGACGTGGAAAGGGGAAGGGAGTCGGGATGCGGCGCCGGGATGTGGAATTGGAATTCCACGGGGGACACAGATCCGGGATGCGGAGCGCGGGATTCCCGGCTCCTGGGGCTGGGATACAGGAAGGGACACAGAGGGACCCTCTCGTCCCCTCATCCCTCGGCTCCTCTCCCTCCGGCCCCGCAGCAGCCCCAGGAGGCACCAGTAACTGGGCTGAACTGGGTTGGACTGGGCTCAGCTGGGTCTCCCCGTGCTCCAGGGGTGCCTCCCCACGCGCAGGGACCGGGAGCAGCATTCCAGGCGCTAGGGAGGGAGCGGGGAGGGCTGGAGGTGACCCTGGAGTGTTGGGGACGGGGGGGACACGCTGGGAGCCCCGTGACGCGCGTCCCCTCCCTGGGGACACTGCCAGGACAGCGGGAAGGCAGCCCGGGCCGGCGCCCAGGATGTTCCCTGCCAGCAGCGATTATGGATAATGTTCTCCCGGGAACAGACGTGGGGAATTTTGTCAGCTACGTGCCTTTTGTTGGGTGAGGGACAACACACACACAGCTGTGCCCGGGCCCCCCGCTCGGCACGGGGGGGACACCGGGACAAAGCGGCTCCGCTCGGCCACCCCGATGTGCCCCCCGGGACCCCCGTGTGGGGCTGGGGCAGCGCTGGGACTCACTAGAGGGCACCAAAGGATTGGGGACGGGGATGGGATGGGATGGGATGGGATGGGATGGGATGGGATGGGATGGGATGGGATGGGATGGGATGGGATGCGGTGGAAAAAGAGCGGGATGGGATGGGATGAGAAGGGATAGGATGGGATGGGAAATAGGATAGGATGGGGTGGGATAGGATGGGATATGAAAACATGATGAGAACGGATGGGATGGGATGGGATATGAAAGCATGGATGGCATGGTATGGCGTGGCATAGGATGGCATGAGAAAGGATAGGAAAAGAAGTGTGGGAATGGGAAAGGATAGGATGGGATGAGGTGTTTCTGGGAGGTTTTTTAGGACAGGCGGGGGCACGGGATGCAGGGATGGGGGACTGCCAGGGCGGCTCGCTGTGAATGCCGAGGGGATGCCGGATCCAAGTGGTCTCTGGGATCTGCCAGGACACCCAGAGCGCCCACCCAGGGACCCCCCGAGCTCCAGGAGCTCCACACGATCCCTGCCCTTGGCAGGACGCTCCCCATGCTAGAACTGAGCGAGGCGTGTGTGTGCCCCCCCAAACGTGCCCACGGCCGGGGGGCTGCGGCTCCCACGGCCGTGCCACTGGAATCCCCGCTCCCTCCTCTGCCGGGGCTCGGATTCCATCCCCCCGTGCACGGCCCTCGCCGCAGCCGGCACAGCCCGTTCCTCCCGCGCAGGTGAAGCCAACAGATGTGAGCAATTATTGTCCCATCGGCGGCTCCCGGCCCTGCCAACTCCCGGCTCGGCAGCGACGGAACAACCGCAGCATTGTTCGCTTTTATGTAACAGCCCGAGCCCCACGAGCCCGGGGACGCTGCCAGGGCCGTGCCTCGCACGGATCCAGCCCCCCTTCACCCGTGGCCTCGGGCCCCCAAACGTGCCAGCCGTGCCCGTCCCCCCACCCTGAGCCACAGGCAGAGCCCACCCCAAGACCTACAAGCCCCCAGATCGCTTGCCCCCTGTCCCAGGACCCCCTGACCAGCGCCCCCGGGAAGGGAGCGGGGTCTCAAATCCTCTCCGTGGGTGGGGGGACACCCCAGTGCCCCCCAGCCCTGTCCTCACTGGTGCCCTCGCCCCCCACAGCAAAGCGGAGGCCGAGGCCATCGAGAAGGAGCTGCTGGAGGATTATCGGTTTGGGAGGCAGCAGCTCATCGAGATCTGGGGACACGCCTGTGCCGTGGCTGTCACCAAGGTGAGGTGGCCTGCAGGGCTGGGGACACCTTCTCAGGGCTGGGGACACCCAGCTGGGGCTGGGGACACCTCACCAAGGCTGAGGACACCTCACCAAGGCTGATAGCACCCTGTCAGGACTGGGGTCAGGCCAATAGGGCTAGGGACACTCAATTGGGGCTGGGGACACCCAATTCGTGCTGGGGACACTCAATTGGTACTGGGGACACCTCACCAAGGCTGGGGACACCTCACTGGGGCTTGATAGCACCTTGTCAGGGCTGGAGACACCACACCAGGTCTGAAAACACCCCACTGAGTTTGGGGACACCCTAATGGGGCTGGGGACACCACACCAGGTCTGGAAACACCCCACTGAGACTGGGGACACCCTAATGGGGTTGGGGACACCACATTGGGGCTGGGGACACCCCAGTGGGGCCAAGGGCTTTGCTGCCAGCTGCTCTCCCACCCTCATCCTGTCCCCCAGTGTTATCCCGGCTGTTCCTCCCTCCCACTCCAGACCGAGGTGTGGGGACAAGGGACAGTAGGGCTGGTGTCACAGCCTGGTGGGCAGCAATGGCCGTGCCAGCTTCTCCTTGGGTGGGTTTTTTGGTATCCCTCAACGCCCTCCTTCACTATTCCCCCTGGGAATTGGGCTCAGCCGGGGCCGTGGGTCACACAGACCATGGGAGGGGGATGCTCAGGCCTTCCTGGGGTCAGGGAGGAGCTGACGGGGGTCCCTGGGGGTCCCGGTGTCCTGGGGATGCTCCTGTCGCTGGGATGGCCGGGAGCTCGTGCTGGATGTGAGGAGGAGGAGGAGGAGGAGGAGGAGGAGGAGGAGGAGGCAGCCGTGCTTCGGGCAGCGCCGAGGGGCAGCATCAAGGGCAGCTTTGTGCCGTGAGCTCCGCGCCCGCCCTGCCTCAGCTTTTCCGTCGGAGGTGGCTCTGCCCTTCCCTTCTCCAAGGGCAGCCCAGTTGCCTGAGGAGGAGAAATATTTTGGACATTGCTGGAGCCTCTCTGGGCTGCCCCGGGGCTGCCCCCGCTGTCGCAGCATCCCTGGCCCCGACAGCGGCCGAGCATCCTCCCCACGGGGCCGAGCATCCTCCTCTTCCTCAGGGACACCCCAGCTCTGGCGTGTCCCCCCCCAGGCGGGGTGTCCCCGCATCGCCCCCTCCGGCGTGTCCCCAGGAGGCCCTGGCAGCGCGGCCGGCGCCGGGGCAGGGCCAGGGCCGGGCTCACCCGGGCCGGGAGCTCCGGGCGCTGGCGGGGGGACGGCACCGGGAGCCAGGCTGCGAGAGCAGGAAAAAATCCGTCAATGGATAAACAGCGTCCCTGGGCAGGCTGCTGGTATGTGGAGAGCCGAGCCGCCTCCCTGCAGCTGGCGGGGAGCCCCGGCCCCCGCGGGCACCGGCCCCGGGCTGGGCAGCGTCCTCAGCACACCGTGGGCATCAGCCTGACCCCACTGTGGGCATCATCCTGACCCCACTGTGGGCATCATCCACATCTCACCGTGGGCATCATCCACATCCCACCGTGGGCATCATCCTGATCCCACCGTGGGCATCATCCACATCCCACCGTGGGCATCATCCACATCCCACCGTGGGCATCATCCTGACCCCACTGTGGGCATCATCCTGACCCCACCGTGGGCATCATCCACATCTCACCGTGGGCATCATCCACATCTCACCGTGGGCATCATCCTGACCCCACTGTGGGCATCATCCTGACCCCACCGTGGGCATCATCCACATCCCACCGTGGGCATCATCCACATCTCACCGTGGGCATCATCCTGACCCCACCGTGGGCATCATCCACATCTCACCGTGGGCATCATCCTGATCCCACCGTGGGCATCACCCTAATCCCACCGTGGGCATCATCCTGATTCCACCATAGGTATCTCCCCCATCCCACCACGGGCACTGTTGGAATTTCACCATGGGCATCACGGTCATCCCACCGTGGGCATCATTTTCATCCTGCTGTGGGCACCATCTGCACCCCAGCACTGGCATCATCCTCACCGCAGTGTGGGCACCATCCTCATCCCATCCTGAGCATCATTCTCAGTCCACTATGGGCCCTGTCCTGCCCTACCCCAGGTGCCACCCACGTCCTTGCATTGATGCCATCCCCATCCAATCCCATTCCCCGTCCTGCTATTGATGCCAACCCCGTCCCACCCCATGCCCTGTCCTGCCCTGATGCCATTCCCATCCCGCTCCATGTGCCACCCCCATCCCACCCTGGGCATCATCCCCGCCCCAGTACCCACTGCCGCCCACCCCATCCCCACTTGTGGGTCCCTTTGCCCCTCCGTCGCTGCTGCCCCCGCCCCGCCCCTGTCCCCGGGTGCCCTGTGGCGGTGGCACGGTGGCACCGTGTCGTGGTGACAGGCCATCCCCGTCTCCCACAGGCCTTCCCGCTGCCGTCGCTGCCGCGGAAACAGCCCACGGTGCTGGTGGTGTGCGGGCCGGCACAGAACGGGGCCATCGGGCTGGTGTGTGCCCGGCACCTCAGGATCTTTGTGGGTACCTCCTTCCCCTCCTCTTCCTCCCCTTCCTCCCCAAGCAATGCCAGGCTCCGGTGCCCATCCCTGCCCTACATCCACAGGACTACGAGCCCACCATCTTCTACCCCAAGCGCTCCCCCGACCCCCTGTACCGGGATTTCACCACGCAGTGTGAGAAGATGGATATTCCCTTCCTCTCCTACCTGCCCACCGAGGTGAGCCCCGCAAATCCCCGCTGTCCCCACGACCCCCCGCACGCCCTGCCCGACAAGATCGAATTTATTCCTCCTTTTGCCTTCCCCTTCCCCTCCCCCGGCCGGTGCTGGGAGCCTGGGGATGCCATGAAATCCAGCGGCTGCTGCCGCGGCCCCGCCAGCCACGGGCTCTGTTGTTTTTGGAAGCCGTCGGGCTGGGACGGGAGGAATTTGACCCAAAATCGCTGCCCTGGCCGAGGCCGCTCGTCTCGGCGTGCCGGGCTCTGCCCCGGCCCCGCTCCCCTGCTCGGCTCGGGGGGGATTTACTCGACAGGGGCTGCGGGGTGAGTTTATTCCTGCAGGAAAACGGGATCCCCGAGTGGGTGGGTGCCGGTCCCGCGTGGGGGTGACGGGGGACACCCCCATGTGTCCCGTCCCCCCCCAAAAAAAGGTGCAGCTGATCAACGACGCCTACAACGCCGTGGTGGACGCCGTGCTGGGAGCCGAGGCGGAGGTGGGCGAGGGGAGGGAGCCCTGCGCTGCCATCCTGGCCACCCTCAAGCACATCCGCATCCCCATCGTCAGCCTCGATGTGCCCTCAGGTGCTCAGCCCCCTCCCCTAAGCCCCACGCAGGATGAGGACCCCCCCTCACTCCCCAACCCGCTGCTCCTCACGCTCCTCACACTCCTCACACCCCGGCGTTGTCACCGTGCCCGCCGCGGTGTCACCTCCTGGGCGGTCACGGAGCCCCCGCGGTGCCCTCCTAGGGTGGGGACATCCCCGGGGACCCCCCCGCTGGCCCCCCCCATGCCTGGCAGCGTCCAGAGGAGCGAGGCGGGTCCGCTCTCGGCCGATGCGTTCGGGGCATCCACGGTAAATAACAAACTCCCCGAACTGAGACATGATGTAATTTGAAAACACCCGGGCGTCTGGTGGCCAGGCCTGGAATTGTCATCACCCCCCCCCTCACCCCACGCCGCGGGAGCAAACAGGAGCTCTTGGCACGGCCACTGGTGAATCCCCACCAAGAAAAACCCCGCGTGGAGCCAGGATGCGGCCGGAGGGGTGACGGTGCCGGAGAGGGAACACATTCCCCGTCCTCCCTGTGCCCTCCCCGCCTCCACCGCCCCAGGGCATCCCCCACCGGCAGCTCCTCGACCCCTGGGGTCACCCCTGACGTCCTCTCTGTGTCCCCACACGGGGGGTTGTGGCCTTTGGGGTCACCCCTGACGCCCTCTCTGTGTCCCCACGTGGGGGGTTGTGGCCTTTGGGGTCACCCCTGACGCCCTCTCTGTGTCCCCACGCGGGAGGTTGTGGCCTTTGGGGTCACTCTCTGAACCTCTCTCTGTGTTCCCACAGGGCGGGATGTGTCCTTTGGGGTCACCCCCACTCCGTATCTCCACAGGGTGGGACCTGTGCCTTGGGGTAACCTCCAAACGCTTCTCTGTGTCCCCACAGAGTGGGGCATGTCCTTTGGGGTCACCCCCTCTCTTTGTCCCCACAGGGTGGGATGTGTCCCTTGGCGTCACTCCCTAAACCTCTCGTGTTTCCACAGAGTGGGCCACATCACCTGAAATCACCCCTGACCCCTCTCCGTGTCCCCACAGGGTGGGACGTGTCCCCTGGAGTCACCCCTGACCCCTCTCCGTGTCTCCACCATGTCCCCTGGGGTCACCCCTGCCCTCTCAGAGTGTCCCCACGGGGTGTGACCCGCCGCTGTGGTCACCCCGTGTCCGTGTGTCCGCAGGGTGGGATGCCGAGTCCGGGAGCAGCGGCGGGATCAGCCCCGATGTCCTGGTGTCCCTGGCAGCCCCCAAGGAGTGTGCCCGTCGCTTCCTGGGCCGCCAGCACTTCGTGGCCGGCCGGTTCCTGCCCTACGACGTCCAGAAGAAGTTTGAGCTCAACCCGCCCGAGTACCCCGGCACCGAGTGCGTGGTGGCCCTGTGAGCCCCCCAAATAAAGCGCTTGGTGGCTCTTCCTCGGGGTCTTTCTGGGGACAGGGTGCCACCCTGGTGGGATTGGGTTAGGAGGTTGTGCCAGGACTCATTTCCACACTCGGGGACGCGGTTTGGCACCCGCCGTGTTTCCCCTGGGAGCTGTTCTTGGGGACACACCCGGTGTGACCTCTCCTATGGGGACATGGGCAGCTGTCGGGGCCCTGTGGGGTCCCTGGTGCTGCCACGTCCCCCCCGTAGCCTGAAACTCCCCCAAAACCTCGGGAAAGGGTCGCTGGATCAGCCCCTTCGCTCTGGGGTTGTCATTAACAGTGACGAGCCACCTCTGGGGACTGTCCCCCCTCCCTGCCCCAGCAGAGAGAGCGTTCGTGACCCCAGCGCAGCACCTGGAGCTGCCTCCCCCTCGGGGGGCTCGGGGCAGCCGGGGAATGCGGGGAATGCGCCGGGATTTCCGCCCGCTGGGCCGAGCGAGGGGGCTGCGGTCCCCAAGGGCGGGCTGGGGGGGTGACCCGGCTGGGAGAGGGGGGGGTCCCCACGCCGTCCTCCCCCGTCACGAGGGGTGTTTTTTGCACCCCCAAACCCCAGAGGGGCAGTTGGGAACTGCTGTGCCCGCTCTCATCCCACCCGGGCTCTGCTCACTCAGGTCAAGGTGTGAGTGCCCACAGAGCCCCCCATGGCACTGGTGCCAGGGCAGAGCCCACCGAGCCCCAGGCACTGATGCCAGGACAGCCCCCACCAATGCCCCCACCGTATTGGTGCCAGGGCAGTGCCCACTGACCCCCAGCACTGGTGCCAGGGCAGAGCACACTGAGTCCCTAGCACTGATGCCAGTACATCGCCCACCAATCCCCCCACCGTATTGGTGCCAGGGCAGTGCCCATCGACCCCCAGACAGTGATGCCAGGGCAGAGCCCAGCAATCCCCACACAGCACTGGTGCCAGGGCAGTGCCCACCGCCCCCCAGGCAGCGATGCCAGTGCAGATCTGGCACCCCTGAGCTCCAGCCCGAACCGCAGCAGCCTCGAAGCCGGGCTCGCTCTCCTCTTCCCCTTCCCTCCCTCCGCATTCCCAAGTGCATCCAATTTTAGCAGCTTTACAAAAACAAGCCCTCAAGTTTCCCGGGCTTGGAGCGGCAGCACGGCCGGCTCGGGGAGGGCTCTTTGCCGCTTCCCACTTGACTCTGCTCCAGGCTCGGCGGAGCCTCCGGCCCCGTGTGCCAGCGGCGAGGGGGACAGGCCTCCTATAAAGCCCCGCGGAGCCGTCCCGCTCACAGTGCGGGCAGGAGCAGCCATGGGGGAGCTGGCGCTGGCACTCCTGGCTCTCGCCGCCCTCCACGGCGCCGGGGCCACAGGTAAAAGGCGGCTCTGCCCTAAAAACGTGGGATGGGGAGCACATTCCCGGAGGCTGGTGAGGGGCGGGATGGGGATGGGGATGGATGGGGCTGAGCGCTCGCCAGGTGTGTGCCAGGGGCAGATGTGTGTGTGCCAGGGGCAGATGTGTGTGTGCCAGGGGCAGATGTGTGTGTGTGCCAGGGTCGTGGTCACAGCTGGGATGGTGACGGCTGGATGGCCCCTCTGGAATCTGCGGGTGGAAGGACACGTTGGTGGCGCTCGGGGAGTTTTGTCCTCCCCGGGACGGTGGCACTGGAGGGATGGGGACATGTCCCATGTCATGTCCCTGCCAGCCCAGCTGGCTCTGGCACTGGATGGTTGAGCACCACGAAGCCCCAGCTGAGGGTCTCTCCATGTGCCAAGGGCAGCGTCCATGTGGGACTGAGCCGGGAATGTCCCTGATCCCGGGGACAAAATCCATGCACCTGCAGAACGGGGGCTCCAAGGGGTCCCACTGTCCCCTGGTTCCACGGGGAAGGGACGAGGGGTGGCAGGATCAGGTCCCCCCGCCACAGGATTGTTGCTGGAAGAGGAATAGTGCCCACTGTACACTCATGGGGTGCCCACGGTGGCCCAGGCTGCACTGGGGTGTCACCCGTGGGTGACAGACACCAGGGGCCAGGGACCTGCTCCCCACATCCACCCCCGAACCTCCCCGTCTCAGCACCCGGGATTCCCCACGGGAGCAGCAGGTGGGAAGAGCTGTCCCTGCAGCCTCAGCTCGCTGGGATTCACCCCGTGGGACGTGGGTGACCAGGCTTGTGGCATCTGGGGGACACCCTCCTCCTGCAGTGCCACGTCGGCTGTGGATTTACATCCCCTTTTCCTCCCTGTTTGGCGGGTGGGGCTCAGTGTGACGCCGGGTGTGGTGGGTGATGTGTGGGCACCCCGGGGTCGTGTCCTTGTCCCACATCATCCCCTGGGGACGAACCTGTCCCAGGGCAGCTGGGAGATCACAGGAAGCATTTTCCATGGACACCCCTGGGGCCATCCCTGGCTGCCAGGAGGCTGTGGCCTGTCCTCAGCCACCCTGGGAAGTGTCACCAGCCGTGACACCCCGTGGAGCTGGTAAATCCTACCCTGAGCCCCTTTCCTGGGGGCCTGGGGGGCTCGGGGTCCCCGTCCCCGTTGGGACATGGCTTTGCTTTGGTGTCCATGGCTTGGCAAGGGACCGTCTGTGTTCCTGGGAATGGGGTGCCCTCTCCGGGGTTCTCCCACCCTTTGCATCCCCCAGAGCCGCTGGAGAACGACTCAGAGCCCGGGAAGAGGGGAGTGGTGGGAAAGCCCTCAAAAGCCACCCCTAACCTGGCAGACCTGGACCTGGACACGGCAGGTACAGCTGTCCCCAAGTCCCCACCGTCCCCCCCAGTGCCACAAGGGGGAACACCCCCCCTGTGGCAATGTCCCCATGGAACCCCCAAGCTCCCACCATCCTGTTCTCCCCAACATGCCCTTGCCACATCCCTCCATTCCCACGTGCTTCATCCTTATGTCCCCAAGCTGTGCCTGGATGTCACCTGAGGGTGCTCAGGGGCCTGGGGGGTGGACAGGGGACACTCAGGGCTGGCTCCATCCCAGGCAGGGGTGCTGAGTGGACATCCTGGTTCAACATCGACCACCCCGGGGGGGACGGGGACCACGAGAGCCTGGAGGCCATTCGCTTCTACTACCGGGGCCGTGTGTGTGAGCGGCCCGTGGCCATCCAGGCCCGGACCACCGAGTGGGAGCTGCCCGAGGACGTGGGCGAGGTGGTGCACGCCAGCCCCAAGAAGGGCTTCCGCTGCATCAACAAGGAGCAGCCCCCGGGCAAGACCTGCTCCAACTACCACATCCGCTTCCTCTGCCCGCTGGGTGAGTCCCACCTCTGTCCCACCTCTGTCCCACCTCTGTCCTACCTGCATCCCATCTGCGTCTCACCTGTGTCCCACCTCTGTCCCACCTCTGTCCTACCTGCGTCCCACCTGCATCACACCTGCGTCCCACCTGTGTCCTACCTGTGTCCCATCTGTGTCCCACCTATGTCCCACCTGTGTCCCACCTGAATCCGGCCTGCATTCCACCTGAATCCCACCTGCATCCCACCTCCCCACACCCCACTGGCTCCTTGGAGGGGGGTCCACACCCATCGCTGTGCCCTCCCTTGGCTCATCACCCTCGGCTCTCCATCCCACTGGGTGCCGCTGGAGCTGCGGCTACCCCGGAGCAGCCACCCCTTGGGTCCCCAGTTAAGGCCTCTCCCCGTCCCCAGAGCACATCTACTGGTCCCACTGGTCCTCCTGGAGCCCCTGCTCTCGCAGCGCCTGCGGCACCAGCGGCTCCCAGACCCGCACCCGCCGCTGTGTCAACGCCCGGCTGGCGGCCACGCTCAAGGAGGTCAAGTGCAAGGGCAAAGCCGTGGAGCGCCGGTCCTGCAGCGCCGGCCCCTGCCCAGGTAGGGACCCCAAACCCCCCCGCCGGCACTCGCCTGCCCCCTGGATGCTGCTCATCTCCTGGAGACACCCGGCTCCGGCTCTGTCCGAGTGTGAACCGGTGGCTGGCCGGGCATCGCAATCCCTGTTAGGGGTGCAGGACCACCCCAGGCCGGGCGCTGGGGGTCCCGTGGTGCCCGATTCCCACGCGGTGTGTCCCCGCAGAGCCGGCATGGACCGAGTGGGGCTCCTGGGGCCCGTGTTCCCAGAGCTGCGGCAGCGCCGGGACGCGCGTCCGGCGCCGGAGCTGCAAACCCTCCAAGAAGATCCCGTGCACCGGCCGGCCCACCGAGGTGCAGAAATGTCCCCCCTCGCCCTGCCCAGGTACCACCCTCGGGGACGCGGGGACCCCCATCCCGGTGCCCCCCCTGCCCGCGCGGCCCCGCCGGCCGTGGCCGTGGGGTCTGAGCTCCGTGTCCCCCCCTGCCCCGCAGCCTGCCCCGAGCACACCCTGCAGGGCACCGTCGTCACCGGCACCGGGGCGGCCCTGCCCGACGCCCGGCTCTACCTGGAGGGCCGCCCGCCGGTGCTGCTGGGCCACAGCGATGCCCACGGGCGCTTCACCGTCACCGCGGGGCTGTGCCAGGGCGCGGCCGGCAATGTCAGTGCCCACCGCGAGGGCTTCGCCCCGGGGGTCGCACCCATCGTCTCCGACGGGTCCGGCGTGGCCGAGGTGCACCTGAGGCTGCGGCGGCTCGGTGAGCACGGCGGGGAGGGCGGGGGGCGAGGCAGCCCTCGAGGGGTCGCCCCGAGGGATGTGGGGAGTGGGGGATGACCCCGGGGAGCGCCCACGGCTCGTTCCACCTTCCCCCCTTGCAGAGAAGCCCTACATGGTGCTGCACCCCAAGGCGAAGGTGCGGGTGGCCGGGCAGGACGTGACCTTCTGCTGCAAAGCCTCGGGCACCCCCGTGCCCAAAAAATACTACTGGTGAGCCGGGACGGGGAGGGGGGCGGTGGGGAAGGGCAGCCCCCGGGCGCGTCCCCGCTGAGCCCGTCCCCGTGCCCGCAGGTACCACAACGGGACGCTGCTGGAGAGGAAGGCGCAGCAGCCCGGCAGCCGCCTGGCACTGCGGGGGCTGGCACCGGAGCAGGCTGGCACCTACCACTGCAAAGCCAGCTCCGAGGCGGGCGCCATCCGATCGGCACCGGCACAGCTCACCGTGCTGGGTGAGAACGGGGTGGGCTTCGGTCACCGCAGCGCCGCCCCGGCGCGGGGAGGGTCCCCCTGGCCCCACTAACCCCGATCCCTCTCCGTGCCCCCAGCCCAGGGCCAGCAGAGCTGCAGGTCGGAGCCGGAGCCGAGCCTGGTGGAGCTGCCCGGCGAGTGCCCCCAGGATGCCACCGGCTCCCGCTTCTACAACGTGGGCCGCTGCCCGGCCTCCCCGTGCTCCGGCGGCCCCGCCGACGCCTCGGGGTGCGGGGAGGACACGGGGCACTGCTGCGGGGTGCGGAGGATGGAGCTGCGGGAGATCCCGTGCGCCGGCTCCCTGCTGCCCGTCAAGGTGGTGGCCGAGTGCGGCTGCGGGCCCTGCGCCCAGCCCCGCGTCCTGGTGCAGGGCCGGGTGACGGCGGCCGACACCGGGGAACCCCTGCGCTTCGGGCAGATCTTCCTGGGCGGCAGGAAGGTGGGATTCACCGGCTACAAGGGCTCCTTCACCATCGAGGTGCCGCCGGACACGCAGCGCCTCGTGGCTCGCTTCGTGGACCGGCAGCAGCGCTTCGTGGATGCCATCAGGGTGCTGCCCTTCGACCGCCGCGGGGGCAGCGTCTACCAGGAGGTCAAGATGCTGCGGAAGAAGGAGCCGGTGGAGCTGGATGGCAACCGGAGCAATGCCATCCCGCTGGGAGAGGCCAGCGGCCGGGAGCCCGTCGGGGAGCTCGTCCTTCCAGCCGGTGCATTCCTGCGTCCCTCCGGGGAGGTTTTCAACGGCACGGTCCGAGCCAGTGTCACCTTCCTGGACCCCAGGGACATGGCGACAGCCAGCGCCGCCTCCAGCGACCTCAGCTTCGCCAACGCCGAGGGGGAGATCGTTCCCCTGCGCACCTATGGCATGTTCTCCGTGGATTTTCGGGAAGGGGAGAGCGGCGCGGCGCTGCAGACGGGGCCGGTGCAGGTGCGCATGGACACGGGGCAGGTCTGGATGCCGGAGCACCTGCAGAAGATGAAGTTGTGGTCCTTGAACCCTGACACCGGTTTGTGGGAGGAGGAGGGGATCCTCCGCCCGGCCGAGGAGAGCCGGGGGAAGAGGGAGGAGAGGACCTTCCTGGTGGGCAACCTGGAGATCCGGGAGCGGCGCCTCTTCAACCTGGACGTGCCGGAGGATCGCCGCTGCTTCGTCAAGGTCAGGGCTTACAGCAACGAGAAGTTCAACCCCTACGAGCAGCTGGAAGGGGTGGTCATCAGCCTCATCAACCTGGAGCCCCAGCCCGGCTACCCCACCAACCCGCGGGCCTGGGGCCGCTTCGACAGCGTGGTGACAGGTCCCAACGGCGCCTGCCTGCCCGCTTTCTGTGATGGACAGCGCCCCGATGCCTACTCGGCCTATGTCACGGCCACGCTGGGTGGGGAGGAGCTGGAAGCCGTGGCCTCCAGCCCCAAGCTCAACCCCAGCGCCGTCGGAGTGTCCCAGCCCTACCTGGGCAAGCTGGGCTACCGGCGGTCGGACCACGACGACCCCAACTTGAAGAAGACGGCTTTCCAAATCAACGTGGCCAAGCCCGACCCCAACAACGTGGACGAGACCAACGGCCCCATCTACTCGTACCGCAGCCTGGAGGAGTGCGAGGAGGCGCCGGTCAGCGCCAACCACCTGCGCTTCTACCGCGTGGAGGTGGACAAGTACGAGTACAACGTGGTGCCCTTCAAGGAGAGCGACCTCACCTCCTGGACCGGGGACTACCTGTCGTGGTGGCCCAACCCTCAGGAGTTCCGGGCTTGTTTCATCAAGGTGCAGATCGAGGGGCCGCAGGAGTACATGGTGAGGTCTCGGAACGTGGGGGGCAGCCACCCCCGCACCCGGGGGCAGCTCTACGGGCTGCGGGACGCGCGGAGCGTGCGGGACATGCAGCTCGACGGCACCTCGGGGGCCTGCGTGGAGTTCAAGTGCAGCGGGATGCTCTTCGACCAGAGCCTGGTGGACAGGACCCTGGTGTCCATCATCCCCCAGGGCAGCTGCCGCCGCACGGCCGTCAACAGCCTCCTGCGGGAGTACCTGAGCCGCCACCCGCCCCTGGCCGACAACAACCACACGGGCGCCTTCACCATGCTGGCCCCGCTGGACCCGCTGGGCCACAACTACGGCATCTACACCGTGACGGACCAGAACCCGCGGCTGGCCAAGGAAATCGCCATCGGCCGCTGCTTCGACGGCACCTCCGACGGCTTCTCGCGGGAGATGAAGGCGGGCGCGGGCACGGCCGTCACCTTCACATGCCAGGAGCGGCCGCCGGGCCGGGAGAGCTTCTTCCAGCGCCTGCTGACGGCCCCGGCCGAGGCACTGGCCGAGATCCGGAGGGAGATGGGGGCCGGGGAGTTGCGCCGCGCCCCTCCCGAGGTGATGGACTTCGCCTCCGGCGCCCAAGCCCCGGGCCCCACGCCCACCCGCCGGACCCCCAGCAGCCCGCGGAGGCCGGGACGGATCCGGGGGCAGCCCTGAGCGCCACGGTCCCCACGGTGCCCCCATCCCCGGCTCAGCTCTGCTCTCCCTTTCCCAGTCGCTTTTACCCGCACTCATTTATAACGACCGAGGGGGGACACGCGGAGCGGGACCCTCCCGCCGAGCCCCCGGGGGACAGCAGGGCAGGGGGACCGCGGGGAGGGGGGTGACAGCGGGGCCCCGCCGGCCTCACCAGCTCCCCCGGTGCTGCCCCTGCCCCCGGGCCAGCCCCGAGTGGGGCAGCTCTTGGTGCTCAGCCCCGGGGCCGCGGCCCCACGGGCGATTCAAATAAAAGGAATAAAAGAGGGGGTGGAAGCAAATAGGGGAAGGGGCTGGGACGGGAACGGGGGGTCTCTGCCCGGCGCTTTGCCCCGTGCCAGCGGCGGAGCTCCCGTGTGCCTGTGCCAGGGCCGAGGGTGCCGGGGGCTGCGAGCGCCCATTGTATCCCCCCACCCCAAAAGGGAGCGGGGCGTTTGGAGGGGAAGAACCCCAAGGATAAAGCGGATGAGGTGCCCTCCCTGTGGTGCCAGCCCTCCAGCCGCGGTGCCAGCCCCGCCGGGCGCGGTGCCAGCCCCTCGGCACCTCCGCGGCACACGGGGCACATTTGTACATTATTTATTACGAAATATAGAGTTGTGTGTACACCCGCCTGGTTGCTGGGCTTTTCCAGGGGGGGCCCAGACCCGTGCGTCGCCCTCCTCCTCGGTGTGTCTCCCTTTCCCCAAATCCTGCCCCCGGTCGGTAGCCCCGTCCCGGCGGCTCCTGTTTGCCTTGGGTCCGGTTCAGTCGGGCTGGCGGAGGCGCGGGGGGCTCCGTGCCAGCTCCCCGCGGCCGGGGGACGTGGCAGCCGGGGAAGGGGGGGCCCCATCCAGCCCCACGGCCCGCCCCACGCACAGGGATGTGCCCATCTCGGAAGGTGGGCACCCCCTGGGTGAACCCACCCCGGGCGAGGGGCACGGGGTGTCTGTGGAGCTGACATCTGTCTGTCTGTCTGTCCCCCCAAGGCTCCTGGTGGCTTTTGTGGGTCCTCCCCCACCCTCACCCCCTCCCACCCGCGGCTCCGGCGGATGCTGTAATGGAACAGGCGGCGTTTATGGGGCCAAACCCGGGACAACATTTCCCTTTTACAACCCGTTTTGGCCCCAGCGCGGCATTTTTTCACCCTTTAACTGGCTGTGGCCGCTCGCGAGATCAAAGGGGACACGGGGCCGCAGGGAGGGGGTCGGGGGGCGTTTGCCAAACCAGCAGCCAAATCCCAGCCCCTCTCCCTCCCCATCCCACCGGGATCGGAACCCACCGCAGCCGGATGCCGGCACGTCGGGTGGGTGACCCCTCGGCACAAGGAGGGAGGAGGCACCTGGAATGCCGAGATTCCATCGTGAGGGTCCCACTCCCCCCCCAAATCTGGGTGCAGCCCATTTCTGGGTGCTGCTTAACTTTGGATGGTGCTTATCGTGGCTGCTGCCTGTTCCTGGGCGCTGCCTGTCCCTGGACGTTGCTTATCCCTGGATGCTGCCTGTCCCTGGATGCTCCCTGTCCCTGAGTGCTTCTAATCCCTGGATACTGCCCGGCCCTGGATGCTGCCTGGCCCTGGATGCTGCTTACCCGGGATTCTCTTTACCCCTGGACGCTGTTTTTCCCAGGATGCTGCCTGGCCCTGGGTGCCAGGAGTTCCCCCACAGGGATCCACGACCCTCTCCATAAGGAAATCCGAGGGATGCTCCTGCACGGACATCGCTGGCAGCAGCGGAGGGGCCGGGGTGGAGTCGGGGGGGAGCCGGGATCCAGGGGGAATGCCAGCGGGCAGGATTGTTTTCCACCATCTGCTTGGCTTGGTGCAGGCAGCTGCGCGGGCAGGGCAGATGGAAGCGGCTCCCGCTGCTATTTCTGGAGTGGGGAAGGAAAAGGGGGTGAAAAAAGGCAGAAAGCGGCACATAAAGGGGCTGGTGGGACACCCTGTTCGCAGCGCCTGGATCCCATCCCGGTGCCAGCCGTGACGCGGGGCTCTCCAGGCTCTGGGATGGGGATGGATGGGTGTAGGGGAGAGCCGAGGGGTGGGCAGGGGCTCCCCCCATCCCCAGGGACACGGAGAAGGAGCTGGGGGCACACGGGCAGGGATGTGCCAGGGTTGCGGGAGGTCCGTGCTGGGTGTCCAGCCCAGCCCCACATTCCCGAGGGCTGGAAACCTGCCCGGGGTCAGGGGCTGGGCTGGGGGCTGCAGCCAAACCCCTCCTGCTGCTCCCCCCGGGTGGGGGACTCTCAGGTCGGGAGCTGAAGCCACAATTCCCAATCCCGAGGGCCCTGCACCTTCCAGGCTCTGGATAAGGAGCCCCTTGGTCCTGATCCCGAATCCCCCCCCCACACCAGCCAGACCCACAGCCCACCCGTGTGCCACGGAGCATCGTGGGGTATCCAAATAGCCCCTCAGCCCCCTCTGGCTTCCAGGCCATGCTGAGCATCCCTGGTTGCCATCTGGGATGCTTCACCCTTTAATTCCTAATCCCGAGCAGAAACCTCTGGTACACGGATCTGTGGGACCCACGGCAGCTCCAGAGGGGGATACCCAGGGGGAATCCCGTGGAGACCCCACACCGGACCCTCAGACTGTGGGTTGGAGAACCCAGAGGGTATTTCTGAGGCACAAGGACTTTGGGCTCAAAAAGGTCGGATTTGGGGCTTCTCAGCCCCTTGGCGTCGGGGATGCTCCTGGCTCTGCTCCACCACGGGAGACAGGGAATAGAACAAGGATCCCCTCGGGACCCCCCCAGCACTGAAGGGGTGTTGTAGGTCCCTGCCGTGGGCCATGAGGTGACCGAGACGTGGATTTAACACTGCACCCAACACTGGGGGGGTCCATCCAGCTCCGGCGGTGCCCTGGAGGCAGAGACAGGGATGGAAACACCCCGGGAGAGCTGCCGGGTGCCAGGAGCACGGGATGCAGGCGAGGGGGCACCGCCAGGGCCGGGATGCGGATCCCTGTGGTGATGAGAAAGGCAGGTGGGGGGAGGCTCAGCTGCTTCTTGTTACCCCCCGGCCCTGGGCCAAAAGGGAATAGCAGAGCAGGGAAGGGAACAGGAGCCCAGAGCCGGCAGCTCCCGGCCCGCCCCGGCAATTAAGGATGGCCCGAGCCCAAAGGCGGTGGGAAGATGATGTGCCGGCACATCGGAGCTGCCGGAGCCCCCGCAGCGGGGATGAGGCTCCTATTTGGATATTTCCACCCTTCAACATCATCCCTGCATCCCCCCAAAACCCCCAGCGGGGAGGTGGGAGCCAGGGAAAGGGGGTTCACTGCGTTCTGCCCCACGAGCACGTCCTGACTCTGGCCGGGAACAAAAGCTGCTCGGAGCTGGAAAGCACCTTGGGAAGCTGCTTGCTTGCTTCCCTTTCTTTCTTTCTTTTTTTTTTCTTTGAAATAATGGAAAATATAATGACAGTGTCTAAATTAAAATAACAAAAGAAAGCAGCTGAAAAGCCGACCCAAAATAGGAGAAAAGCCCACGTTTCAGGCTGAGAGGGAACAGCCGCAGGCAGGGGATGAAAGGGAAAAGCAGAGGAGCTGAGCCAGCCCGGGACCCCCCTCTCAGCCCCCTGAGGGTTTTTTGGGGGGCTGTACCCCACCATGACCCAGGGCCAGGCCATGTCTGGGGACTGGGTGGGGGTGCTGAGCTGCTGAGCCCCAAAATGTGTCCCCGTGAGTCCCCTCCCCATCCTGCTCCTCATCCAGGGCAGCGGCTCCTGCTCGGGGGTCACATCCTGCCCAGGGCTTCAGGTCCAGGGGTGCAGAGGGGGCTCCTCCATCCCCTGGCCTGAACTGGAGCATCCCTGGAGACCCCAAGGCAAAACATACCTGGGGACCCCAAACCGGAGCATCCCAGGTATCCAGGATGTCCCCAGGAACCCTAAACCAGAGCATCCCCGGCTATCCACAGCATCCCCAGAGACCCCAAACCGGAGCATCCCAGGTATCAAGAGTGTCCCCAGGGACTGCGAGTCACGCGCGTCCCTGGGGACCCCAAATCAGAGCATCCCCAGGTATCCAGAGTGTCCTCAGGGACTGCGAGCCAGAGCATCCCTGGGCACCCCAAACCGGAGCATCCCTGGGTATCCAGACCATCCCCAGAGACCCCAAACTGGAATATCCCTGGGCATTGGGGGCATCCCCGGGTATCCAGACCATCCCCAGAGACCCCAAACTGGAATATCCCTGGGCATTGGGGGCATCCCTGGGTATCCAGAGCATCCCCAGAGACCCCAAACTGGAATATCCCTGGGTATTGGGAGCATCCCCGGGTATCCAGACCATCCCCAGAGACCCCAAACTGGAATATCCCTGGGCATTGGGAGCATCCCTGGGTATCCAGAGCATCCCCAGAGACCCCAAACTGGAATATCCCTGGACGTCGGGAGCATCCCTGCGCATCCAGTCACGGGGGCACACAGGAGGTGCCAGCTCCCCGTCTCTGCCGCCATGGCCGGATCCAGCTGCCGAATTCCAGGCCGTCTGGCCAAGACACGCTGCTCCTCTCCAGGCATTCCCTCTGGACAACCTGCCGGAGCAGGGAAAAAAAACCACCGTCCTGCAATACGGACAAACCGGAGGCACGAGAGCCCAGCCGCTCCCGAAGCGGGGACATCGGGGGGCATCGCTGCGTGTCCCCCGGGAAAGGGGCTGTCAGGAGCTGGCATTTGGGGGGGAAACAGTGGGGAAACTGGAGAGGACCTGCCCGGAGCGCTCCTAACACTTGTTTTCCCAAGCGATGCCGGGGAGGGATGCCACGGGATCGGCCGCGCTCCGCTGCGCCGGCTGCGGGACAGCCCTTGCTGCTGCACATTCCTCTCCCAGTTGCTTTTTCGATATGTTTTTGAAAGCTTCGCATCTCAATATCGCCGTTCGAAACGAGCCGGTTCTGGAAAAAAAACATCCCTTCCCAGTTTTGAAGCTATTTTTGAACCTTTTGGCCTCGCTCTCTCCTCAGGCTCCAGCCCATAAATAATAATAACAACATCTTTAAAGCCTTTTCGCTGACAGTTCACCGAACCTGCCAGAGCCTTTTCATTCTCCAGATGTCAAAAATGCGCTTCAGAAAGACAAAAAAAAATAATAATAATAAAAAACCCCTGGAAGTTTGGTAAATATTTGGTGTGTTTCTCATTTCGCAGGCATCACTTTTTTTTTTTTTTCTATCACATGAAGCTGTAGAAGAAAAACTCCTAAAAGTGGAGCAGCTATTTCGGGAGGCGGGGGGGGAGGAAGGTGAGGCGGTGGCCGCTGGCTCGGAGCACCGGGACGCGGCCGGAGCATCCCTGGGGTGGAGTTACCCGTGCCAGGGCTCCGTGCCGAGCATTTGGGATCCTTGTCACCCTGATTATGCCACACCCGAGGTGGCTCCGAGCCCAGGAGCCCCAAATCTCGGTTGGTTTATTCCCCAGGTGTCCCATTTCCTTACCCCAATTCCTCTGTACCCCAGACATCCCATAGCCCACGTACTCCATACCCCGAGTACCCCATGCCCCTAATCCCCCAAATCCATCCACCCCATACCCATTTACACCTCCCACCCCCCCTTTCCCCGAGTACCCCGTGCCCCTAATCCCCCAAACCCATCCACCCCATACCCATTTACTCCTCCCAGCCCCCCTTTTCCCGAGGATCCTATGCCCCTAATCCCCCAAATCCACCCACCCCATACCCATTTACACCTCCCACCCCCCCTTTCCCAGAGTACCCCATGCCCCTAATCCCCCAAACCCATCCACCCCATACCCATTTACACACCCCACGCCCATCTCC
>JAWWMP010000082.1:1753330-1779752 GCA_035047865.1 Dendrocincla tyrannina
CCTGCAGCCCCCCCAGACCCTCCCTGCAGCCCCCCTATTTCCCCCCCACCCCAGACAGGACACCCACGGTGCAGCCCCGACCGCAGCCCACCCGGGAGCGCACATGGAGCCGCCCACCCCGGGCCGGGTCACGCACATCCCACCCACCCACGGTGTCCCCGCCACCCCCAGGGATAAAGGGACCATCTGTGCCCCACCCCAAAACAGCAGCGTGATGCAGCCCCAGGGGCCCAGGAACCCTCAGACCCCCAAAAGACATCCCCTCCCTCCATGGAATCCCAGAGAAACCCCCATGGACCCCCCAGCAAGAGGGGGACCCCCACTCCGTGCAGCCACAGCAGCACCCAGACAGGGTTCCCCGGCCCCCCCAAACCACCTCCCACCTGCCCAGTCTGGCCTGACTCACACGCTCCCAGCCGGCTGTGGGGGCGGTGGGATCCCGACTGGACACTGATCCACACTTTCCACCCTTCCAGAGCCCATCCAGACAGCGGGAGGGTGTGGGGGGCGGCTGCGGGAGGTTTTGGGGGGTCCCTGATTCACGTAGGGCCAGACATCCCTCCCCCCCACCGCCTCCTTGACACCCTGCCAGCATCCCAGCAGTGGGAATAGGAATCCCAGGGCTGGGAATGAGGGTCCTGGGCTGGTTTGGGCTTGGCTGGAGAGACCCCAGACACCCCCACCACAGTGATTCCCCTTCCCAGCATCGCCCCCAGCTCTAACACCGGGGGATAATTAAGCAAATCATTATTAACAAATGATTAACAAATAATTAGGGGATAGCATCCAGCCCTGGGGTCGCAGGATGTGTGCCAGGCAAGACAGACCCCCCCAAAACCTTACACAGAGAAGGGAGAGCATTTTGGGGGTGCAGGGAGGGTGGGGGGTCCCAGCCACCCCAAATGGGTCCCTGGGGGTGAATCCGCACCCCCCTCGTGTCGCCAGGACCCCTCACACGGAGGTGGGAGCTGCGTGTGCGCTCGGGGGGGGGTGAGAATGGGGGGGATTCGGTTTTGGGAGGGGGACACCGAGCCCCTTCCTGGCTCTGGGGCGGCCGCAGCCAGACAGGGCAGGGCCGGATCCCGCTCTGGAGCCGCTGATTTATGAGTCTGGGCTGGGTGGCTCCGGCGGCTCCTGGCCCCGGCCCCGGGCTCTGTCTCCACCCAGGGACAGACACCGGGGACCAGGGAATGGGGGGGGGGGACAACCTCAGACACCCCCCTTGCAGCTCAGCCCATCCCGACACGCACAACCCCTGGGAAAGGGCTGCGCTGCCCGGGGGGAAACTGAGGCACGGAGCTGCCCTTCCCTCCCACCCCAAAATGCTCGGAGGGGGGGCGGATGTCGGAGCAGGAACTCAACCCGTCACGTCACGGCCGTGGTCCCACTGCGTCACGGGTGTCCCCATATCCCCGGCGACAGGGAACATCGTGGGATCCCCCACGGGCGGGGGGGACACCGAGGGATTCCGAACCCCCGTGTTCCCTGAGGTCACGGGGGTCCCCGGGGTGGGGTGGGGGATGAGCAGGGGTCGTGAAGTGCTGAGGAGGGGACCTGCCTTTGCCCATGTCCCCACCCTGGTGACAACCCCGGTGGCACCCGCGTCTGTCCCCGGGCCACCCGGCAGCCCCGGTGCCAGCGGCTCCGAGGGCAGGGAAGTTAATTAGAGCTGCAGGGACTTAATTAGAGCCGCAGCCCGGCTAAAAATAGCCCGGCGGAGGCGGGAGGGTTATTTTTAGCCGCTCCCAAGCCGGTGCCACCCGGCCGGTGTCGCTCCGCATTGGCACAAGGTCTGGTGGCACCGCCAGCTCCTCCTGCCAGCACCGACGACTGCGAGCGGCTTCCCGGGAGAGGAGCCGCTCCCGGAGATTTAAGGGAATTTGGGGGAATTTGGGCATCTGTGGCATGTTGGGGGCAGGGACCTCCTGCTTGTCCCCAGCTGGTTGTGGGACACTGACAGGGGACCTCCGTCCTGCTGTTTGTCCACCTGTCCATCCTGTTGTTTGTCCCACTGCCCGTCCCTCTCCCTGTCCCAGTGTCCATCCCCGTCCCTCTCCCTGTCCCAGTGTCCATCCCTTGCCCTGTCCCAGTATCCCAGTGTCCATCCCTGTCCCTCTCCCTGTCCCAGTGTCCATCCCTTGCCCTGTCCCAGTATCCCAGTGTCCATCCCTTGCCCTCTCCCTGTCCCAGTGTCCATCCCTTGCCCTGTCCCAGTATCCCAGTGTCCATCCCTTGCCCATCCTGCCCTTTCCCGGCCGGCGTTTGGGTCAGACACTGAAACATCCCCGCTATTCCCGGCATGCGGCTCCAGCCCGCCCGGAGCAGCAGCCGCACATTCCAGCCGGACTCGCTCCAAGCCTGTCCCGGAGCCACCGGCCCGGATCCCGCTGCCTTTCCAGGAAAGCGGCTCTCTTGGAGCACGTTGGCACCGGGAGGCTGCGGGTCCGGAGCTGCTGGGAAGTGGAGCAGGAAGCTGGGGCAGGCCGAGATCCTTTTTCTCCAAAAAGGGAAGGAACGCTGCTCTGGGTTTTGTTTTCCGGCAGCTCCACAGGGTGGGAAGGCTCCGGTGCTTGCCGGGAAGTGGGAGATGTCCAGTGGCTCCGGTGCTGTTTGGGATGAGCAGGAGCCACCAGGGATGGGGAGCAGCTCCCAAAGGTGGGAGAAGGGGATTCCCAAGGGTAGGAGAAGGGCATTTCTGAGGAGCTGGAATCCCAGAGGGGCTGCAGTTCCTGGGGGTCTGTGATCCCAGAGGGGCTGCAGTTCCTGGGGGTCTGTGATCCCAGAGGAGCTGCAGTTCCTGGGGGTCTGTGATCCCAGAGGGGCTGCAGTTCCTGGGGGTCTGTGATCCCAGAGGGGCTGCAGTTCCTGGGGGTCTGTGATCCCTGAGGAGCTGCAGTTCCTGGGGTTCTGTGATCCCAGAGGGGCTGCAGTTCCCGGGGGTCTGTGATCCCAGTGGGGCTGCAGTTCCCGGGGGTCTGTGATCCCTGAGGAGCTGCAGTTCCTGGGGGTCTGTGATCCCTGAGGAGCTGCAGTTCCTGGGGGTCTGTGATCCCAGAGGAGCTGCAGTTCCTGGGGGTCTGTGATCCCTGAGGAGCTGCAGTTCCTGGGGGTCTGTGATCCCTGAGGGGCTGCAGTTCCTGGGGGTCTGTGATCCCAGAGGAGCTGCAGTTCCTGGGGGTCTGTGATCCCAGAGGAGCTGCAGTTCCTGGGGGTCTGTGATCCCTGAGGGTCCACAGAAGGAAATGGCATCCCTGACCCCACCTGAGCATCCAGGGATGGGGAGGGGAGCACCAGGGAGGTGGGAGCAGCTCCAAGGGTGGGAGAAAGGGATGCCCAAGGATTGGGGAAGGGGATCCCCAAGGGCAGGAGAAGGGGAACCCCAAAGGGTTTTGATCCTTGAGGAGCTGCAATCCCAGAGGGCCCCCGATCCCTGAGGATCCCGAATTCCCAATTCCCCCCGATTCCCTCCCCTGTGGCGGGTGCAGGAGAGGCTGGCGAGGAAATCTGGCAAAATGCAAAGTGAGCCTTTTTATTGTGTTACCCATTCACTTCGGAACAACAATTCCACAAAATATTCAACACTGTGCGAGGAAATCGGGCTATGGCACACGAGAAAGGAAAATCCGGGCACTGCAGACGGGTGAGGAGCCTACGGCACAGACAGCGACCACTTCCTAAGGACAGTCTGGACAAACCTGGATCGGCGTTTGGCAACGAGATCAGTGTTTGGCAAATAATAATAATTATAATAATAAGAATAATTAGAAGAATAGACCAGAGAGAAGAAAACGAGGAGCGCGAAGGGTCCGACGGGGCCTCCACGCAACGGAGTAAAATGAGTTATTTGGGGTTTGTTAAATAAAGTTGACTTTTTAAGTACTTGGAAACGAGAGGGATTTGGGAGGATCCGGAGCACACCAGGCTTGGGGTGCCTGGGAGTCTCCCAGCTCCGTCCCCCCAGAGACAGGGAGGGGAGGACAAGGAAAAGGGAGGAAAAATGAAATAGAAGCAATGTTTCCCTCTCCCTTTTCTTTCCCAGTTTTCTATTTTTGGCACTGGCTTCACCACATGCCATAAAGAAACGCTGGACAGATCTGGGCATGTGGTTACCTCCAAAAAAAGGCCTTTGTGGAGCTGGGGCTCCGGCTCCTCCTGCTCCCCCTTTGCCCTTTGCAGCACTTAAAAAGTCCTGAAAAGTCTTTTTTTTTTTGTGGTCTTTTTTTTCCTTTTTCCCTTTTTTTTAAATTTTTTTTTTTTCAATTTATTTGGCAAATGCACTAACAAAGTACAAGCAGCTACTGGAATCTGCACTTCTATTTATGCCATACAAAAACACCTACAGGATGAGCACGGATTTACTCAGACGAGGATAAAATTCAAAGGAAAAACAAAACCAAAACAAAACAAAAAAAGGAAAAAAAAAGGAAAAAAATCAAAATCAAGGATTTTTCCATTGAAACGAGTCACCCACGGAGCCCCAGCCCCTGCCAGCAGCTCCCACCCCCCGGCTCCGGCGGGACCCTCGGCACATTCCGCAGTCCCCGCCCCAGGAACCTCCAGGCTCCCATGGGAGATGCTCCATGGCCTTTCTCCCGCCTCCCTGCCCCTTTTCCCAGCTCCTTTTCCCTTCTCCCTGTCCCTTTCTCCCGGCTCCCGGCTCCTCCCTTCTCCCTGCCCCTTTGTCCCGGCTCCAACACGGCAGGACCCCGGGGTGGGTGCAAGGACAAGAGGGGGGAGGCAGAGTGACCCCAAAATGCTGGATCGCGGTGTGCCTGCCTGGATTTGCCGGCCGAGCATCCCACAGGATTTTTCCCTTGCCGAACATCCCATAGGATTATTCCCCGGCCGAGCATCCCACAGGATTTTTCCCTGGCCGAGCATCCCACAGGATTTTTCCCTTGCCGAACATCCCATAGGATTGTTCCCCGGCCGAGCATCCCACAGGATTATTCCCTTGCCGAGCATCCCATAGGATTGTTCCCTGGCCGAGCATCCCATAGGATTGTTCCCTGGCCGAGCATCCCATAGGATTATTTCCTTGCCGAGCATCCCACAGGAGTTGCCGAGGATCCCGCAGCCGGGGGCGGGAGGGGTGGGATGCACAGGGCTGGTCCTGCCCGGGGTGGGATGTTGGAGCCCCTGAGGATGCCGGGGGGGTCCGGCAGCCCCTGCCCGGGTGGAGGAGGAGGAGGAGGAGGAGGAGGAATTCCCGGCTCCGTTCCCGCTCCATCCCCGCGGCTCCGGGATAGCACCATGCTCTGGTCTCTAACACAGAGGAAGAATCAGCGATCTGGAGTAGAAAAATAAGGCTGGAACTGTACGAGATTAAGGACAGAGAGGGAATTCCCTCCTGGAGAAGGGAAAGCCCGGCTGTGGCTGCCCCCAGGCTGGACTCGGAGTGTCCGGTGCTTCCCGGCGGGCGGGGAGCTTGGAGTTATTTTGGATGAGATTTAGAACAGAACTCACGGAAAAAAAGGCTTTGCTGTTGCTGCTGCGCCGGGGCTGAGGGACGGGGAGGGGGCACAGAGGGAAATATCCCCCTTTTCCCTGCTCTGCTCCCTCACACCGGGATGGGGTGGCATCCAGGGGGTCACCTGCGCCCTGGAATGCCGGGTGAGGAGCCCAGGACACGGTGGAGCTTTCCCAGGATCCTGGTGGAATCACACCGTGGTTCTTGTTAGTGTTAAACACGTGGGATTTTTCCCGATTTTGTTTCAAAGGCAAGTGATGGAGGACTGAAAACAAGGAATGGCGAGATTCCTGCAACCAAGGAATGGAAATGGAGCAGCTCTGCCCATCCCAGCCCCCCCGGTATCCCGGGAGGAATCCCCTTCCCTGGGTACCAGCCACGCCTCTCCCTGTCTCTGAGCCAGACCCAGCATCCCCCCTCAGGCAGCTCCTGGAAGCCACTGACAGCCTTGGGAATTCCATCCACCTCTAGAAAGCAGCCAGAGAACCTCCCAGTGTCCTGCCTGCACCAGTTTGGGCTGCAGGGAATGTCCCTCCCTCCAACTGGACCCTGACAGCTCAGGGTGGGGCTCAGCTGAGTCCAGGGGTCTCCTCCAGCCCCCCTCTCCCATGGGAAATGCTCCCAGGATTTCCCTTGAAGGGATTTGCTCCCTGTGGTTCTCACCCCAGGGAAGGCTCTGGTGTTTCAAACCAAATCCAAGGCTTTGGGGGAACGGGGAAACTCCCAGGATTTCCCATCAGGTGTGGTTGGTTGGTTGGTTGGACTTCTTCCTTCTCTTCCCAAACCAACACCTGTGTTCAGGATAACTGGGAATGGTGGTGCCTCTGCCTACAGTGGGAGGTTGGACTCTATAATGCCAGAGGTTTTTTCCAACCTAATTCTGGAATTCTGGGAGTATTGGCCATGTTCTAAGGAGCTCCTGAGCCCTGTGATCTGCCCTGGGGACACAGATTGGGCTTGGCCTACACCCAGCTCCTGGGATCCATCCCCTTCCTGACAGATCCAGGGGCTGGGGAGCTCCATGGGACTTCCCTGAGCACCAGGCTCTCTTCCCAAGCATCCCTGGCCCTGGCAAATTCCAAGGGCTCCGTGGGAGGAAGGCTCTCCTGCTCCCCCTCTTCCTCACGGGCTGCTCCGTGCCAGGTTATCCCTGTAAGAACATGGTGCTCCCTGTTAAATCCCAGTTCAAGATTCCCAAGGGATGGGAAGCCAACTATTTCTTCTCCTCACCTTCATCTCCCCTAAACTTCATTGAACACCTTCCACTGAACCTCATTCCCTGGGTTTAGTGGGAAGAATTCCACTTGCTGCTCCCAGTGAGGAAAAGGGAGATGGGAAACACCAGGAAATTTGCCTATTTTAGTGTTTTGGGCTGAAACTCCCCAAAAGGTCGATTTTCCCAGATTCTGGATGTGCACCAGGAAGCCCCTTCCCCCTCCCTCATTTGGGGACAGCACAGAGACCCCCACAAACCATCCCTGGGGCTCCCTAATATTCCAGCTGGGATCTCTCCTGGCCACCAGCCGTTCCCCCGTGGGGCCATTCCCTGATCCAAGAGGAGCCATGGGATGCAGGGAAAGGGTCCCTGGTTCTCCATCCCACTCCCCCCATCCTCCCTTCAGCCATTCCCAACTGGGATTTTTCCAGCTGGATTTCGGTTGGGGTTTTTTGCTGGATTTTCTTTTTTTTTCTGTTTTTTTTTTCTTTTTGTACTAATTTTCTACAAAATCGCTCCCCCCTCGGCCCCCTCCTTGTTCCCCTCTCCAGAAACAGAGCAAATTCCTGCTGATTGGAGACTAATTGGATCAGAGCAGTCCAGAGCCGTGCCCAGAGCCAGGTCCAGGAGCTCCGGTCTCACATCCCACTGGGAACACCAAGACCCCTCCCACTGCCTCCACCACCCCCTTCCAAATTCCACTATCCCTATTAAAATCCACCCCCCCCCTCCCTCAACCCTGGTTATTTTGAGTTCTGATTTAAATTGTCACCCCTCTCCACGTGCAGCCCCTTCCCGGGAACAGACACCCCTTCCCTAAACCTCTCCCAAATTATTATCTCTGTATTGGGGGGGTTATTTTTGTTTGGTTTTTTTTTTTTCTTTTTTTTTTTTTTCTGGGAATTTAAGTTCTGTTTGAAGCCAACATTTAGTGTTTACCCCCGGGCACAGGTGTAGGTGTGGAGCTTGGTTTGAGTGGATGGAGCAGGATGCCCTTCCGGAGGGATCCGGGTGCTGTGCCGGAGCTATAGGATGATACAGGGCTTTTTGTCCTTAAAGGGATTCTCAGAAGCAGGAACTCCAACCAGCAGTGGGTCGTTCCGGGCATGCTGCTCACAGTAATTCATGAGCTCAGAAGATGCTTTCGAGACCTGGATGTTGGGAAAAAGGCAGGAGGTTGGTGGGGATGTTCCCAGCTCGGCAGCGCCGGCGCTTCCAGGCTCCGTGGGGAGGGAGGGAATGGACATCCTGCTTTTCCTAATAGAAAATTATGGAGGTGGGGGAGAGATAAATAGGGGAATTGGACGTGGAAACGGAGTGTTTTTGTGGTCTGACATAAACAAAGTGGTGAGTGTGGGGAAATAATCCTGGCTGAGAGCGAGAGATTTCAAAGCAGATATTACTGGCCTTGTTTTGATGGGATTCGGGATGAAAAAGGAAGGGAAAGGCCTGTTTGAGTGCAGCCTCTGATGTTAAAAATGGAGCTTTGGAAACCCTTAGAAATGTTCCTGAGGGCTCTGCTTGGTTTAGTTCAAAGTTGGATTATGGGAAGGGCAAGCCCAGAGGGCTCTGAGAGCCCACAGGGAGCTGCCAGAGGCTCTGGAGACCAAGAGATCCCAGATTTTATTTAAATTACCTTAATCACTGGGGGAGCATGGGGCAAACAGAGCAGAGATGGAACCAGAGCACATCTGGAGGCTCAGACCTGTTGCAGAGCCCTGATTTTCCTCCTCCCTGGTGCCAGCAGGGCCAGATCATTCCCAAATCCATCCCTCTTCTCCACCCTAAGAGTGTTCCACTGAAGCTCCCAGGGGATGTGGAGGTTTCCAGGCCATTTGCTCTCCTAACAGGTTCCTCCATGCCCAGGCCAAGCTGATCCCTCCCCCTCTGGGATTGGGGGTAATTAAATGTCTTAAAGGATTAATTGCTTTAAGCAGAGCCTTGACCTCGTCCCTGCAGCAAGTTCTGCTCTGGGATCCCAATTTCTGTGCTGATGGTGTTTGGGACGTTCCTTCCTGGGAAGAACTATAACACTGATTATTGCAAAATAATCAGAGATTCCCCCAAAATCTAGGTCTGCCTTTCCTGGAGACACCAAAAACCAGGAAGAGGGTCCCACCCCATGGGGTGGAAGCACAGATTGAAGGGGTTTGTCCAAAATTGCAGAGAAAAGGGGTTTTATCCCTTTTTTCCTCCTCACTTTGAGCTTTTGGTTCCTGCTGAAATGTTGAAAGACAGCACAGAACTGTAAAAACTACAAAAAATCCTAAAAAAAACTAAAAAGGGAGATTTAGATGAGACATGAGGAAGAAATCCCTCCCTGGAAGGGGGGTGAGGAACTGGAAAGGATTTCCCAGAGAAGCTGTGGCTGCCCCAGCCCTGTTAAGTGCCCAAGGCCAGGTTGGACAGGGCTTTGAGCAACCTGGGCTGGGTTTTTTTAAAACCATGAGGTTTTGTAGCTGTTTTTAGGGCTTTTTCCAGACTCCAGCCAGGCTTTTTAGGGAAGACAAGCTAAATTACAGGTCTTCCCCCAGCAGACACTGCTGAGTCTCCCAAGGGGAAGGACAGTGGCTCAGTTCCAGGATCCCAGACAGAGGGAGGAGGGGGGTGTGCCCTTCCTGACCTTTGGAGCTGTGAGTGCCTTCAAGGCTTTGCTGGGAAAGAGCAACAGTGGTGGGACCTCTCCCAGGAGCAACTCCAGACCTGTCACAGAATCATGGAATCTTGGAATGGCTTGGGTTGGAAGGACCTTAAAGCCCATCCAGTGGGCAGGGACACCTTCCACCAGCGCAGGTCGCTCCAAGGTCCATCCAGCCTGGATTTGGACACTTCCAGGGATGGGGCAGCCACAGCTTCTTTGGGCAACCTGTGCCAGGGTCTCCCCACCCTCACAGGGAGGAATTCCTTCCATATATCCAACCTAAATTCCCCCTCTCTCCATCTGAACCCATCACTCCTTGTCCTGGCACTACAGTTCCTGATGGAGAGCCCCTCTCCAGCTTCTTTGTAGGCCCTTTCATATCCCAAAGGGAATCTTGGAATGCTGCAATATCCAAGCTGAAGACCTCACAGCAGTGATGGGAGAACCCAAAGCACCTGCCCAGGGGCCTTCCCTGACCCCAACCCTCACCTTGATCCTCTCGATGCCGGCCTCGATGCGGAGCTGCTCCACCAGCTTCCTGGCCTGTGCTATGTTGTTAGTTGTTGACATTCTGTGCCATCGGCTCCAGGCCCCAGCACAGGAGAATCCTACAAAAAAAGGGGAAAAATTGGGGTTGGCATCGTGTGTGAAGCTGCTGTAACCGGGAATCAGGGAATCCTGGAATGGTTTGGCTTGGAAGGGCCTCAAAGCCCATCCAGTCTTGCCCCCCTGCCATGTCCCACTCCCACCTTGGGAAGGGTCATGCACTGTGCCCACCCTGCCAGCCACTTCCAGGAGTTCTGATGACATCAGTGGAACGTTTCCTGGCTTTGCTTCAAGTTCCCCTTTCCCTGAAGCAGCAGAAACTTGCCGAGGAGAGCGGAAAAATGAACATTTTTCTGCAGAAGCAAAGCTTTGGCTGCAGCTCCACCCTGAGCTGGGCACCAGGGTGGTCTCTGAGCGTCTCGTGGACCCACCTGCACTGTCCCTGGGGTGGGGTTTTACTGTCCCTGTCACCTGGGCAGGGCCACCTGCACATGGGGCTGTTTCTGTGGGGTGGTGTCCAACCTGCCCATGGGGTTGTGTCCAACCTGCACATGGGATCATATCAGACCTTCATATGGGATCATGTCCAGCCTGCACATGGGATCATATCCAATCTGTCTGTGGTGTCCTGTCCAGCCTGAAAGGTGGGAATGGGTCCAACCTGTCCATGGGGTTGTGTCCAACCTGCACATGGGATCACGTCCCACTTCCCTCTGGAGCCATGTCCCACCTTCCCATGGGGTTATATCCCACCTTCCCATAGGATCATGTCCCACCTTCCCATGGGATCATGTCCCACCTTACCATGGGGTGATGTCCCATTTTCCCATGGGATCATGTCCATGGGGTCATGTCCCACCTTCCCCTGGGGCCACGTCCCTGCACCCCCTGCTGCAGCTTCTCCTGGCAGGAGAAGGCAGTGCTTAAACCACCTCCCTCCAAATGCAACAGCAGCAACTGAAGGAGTTTTGTCTCCAAGACCCAAACAATCCAGCCTTGTCACGGGGCCGTGGGGCGGCAGCCAGGGCTGGGCTCTCCGGGGGCAGCTCCGGCCACGCTGGATCCCTTGGCCAGACACCATTCCCGGGTCATTTTCTTTGTGACATGCCCTGCAGAGGTGTCAGAACAGCCCCCTCCTCGCCCTGCCCGCCGCTGACTCAGCCCCAGACCACTCCCTGGCAGGGCAGAGGGTGCAGCTCCCACCTCCCACCAAACCAGGAGACGACGGCAGGAGGAGGAAGGAGCCAAAGCAAACACGGAGTCAGATCCCAGCGGTGCTCCCGGGCCCCTCCAGCCGCCCACTGCAGCCCTCCTGTGCCTGCTTTAATTAGAGGCTCCTCCAAGGTCCTCCCCAGGCCTGGCAGCTTCAAAGCTGAGCCTTCCCGGGGGCAGCGAGGCGGGAGCTCCTGCCCCATCCCAAATCCTCGCAGGCTCGGGCTGTCTCGCCTGTGTTTAGACATTAAGGGAGTTTATTCCAGACCACAAGAGCACTCTCAGGGATTATTTTGCTTGGCAGCAGCACCCAACGTGTGCTGAACTCAATCCCTGGGCAGAGCTTGGCTCCGTTTGGAACAGGGAATGCTGTGGGAGAAAACAAGCAGTGCTCCAGCCAGTGTTCCCGACTCCAGCCCAGGATGATTCCCTGAACTAGCAGGGTTATGTGGAAATCTCCGCCCCTCAAGTCCTGGAAGACGTTAGTCAGGGTGACAAAGGGAAGACACACGGGTGAAATCAAGTCTGGTTCTGTGGAAAATGGGAGAAGGAAGCAGGTTGGCCCCCAAGGGGAGGATCCTCCTCTCCTACTCCAGTTTGAAGTGCTCCAATGTAGTGCAGGCGGGATTAGGAGCAGGAAAAACGCCGTCTCAAAGTCTTTCTAAATTCATTCTGTGAACTCAACAGACTTTCCTGCTGCAAACAGTTCCCTCCTCATTGCCAAAACAATGTCCACCTGGGCAAGGAATGGGCAGGCAGCTGGGGGAAAAGAAATCCAAGCAATTCATGTTTCCAAGTATCTCGTGTTTGCAGCAGCACAGGATCACCTGCCTGTACTTTCCCAGCTTCCTGTTTATGGAATGAGGCCGATGAATCAGCCAAGGGCAAGTTACCCCAGGGAACTCCTGGGAGAAGCACAGCCTGTATCTCTGTCCTCATCCCTGTGCCTGCAGTATCCATGGGAGCCCACCTGGTTGGAGGAAGGACAGCGTGGAGAGAGTCCTGCTGCACGGCTGGAATTGCCCAACAAGTGTTCTAAAAGTCTTTGGCAAGGGGGAGATGTTTTGTTTCAACTGCTCCTCAGTGCCCCAACATCCCACTGAGTCCATTTCCCCTATCCCAGCAATGCCCTTCTCCTCTCCCAAGAGTAAAGAGCAGCAGCAGTTGCTGCTGAGCTCAGGGTTAAAGGTTTTATAGCACCAAACTCTGGAGCAGCAGGTTCTGCTCCCTCCCTGAGGGATCCTTGGGAAGCCAGGAAAGAAACAAATTCATGGTGCATCCCTAGGGATCCTCAGTGGCTCCTGCTCTGGACCTGCCGAGCTGTTGGCACAGGTTGGGGCAGCACTGGGTGGTCTCTGGCTCTGCAGAGCCACAGTGGGACCTGCCCCTCTCCCAGTCCCTGATTCCACAGGGATACAGTGGGGCCTGAATCACTCCCAGTCCCAGGTCCCACAGGTCCCACTGCAGGACCTGCACCTCTCCCAGTCCCAGGTCCCACAGCAGGACCTGCATCACTCCCAGTCTCAGGTGCCACAGTGGGACCTGCATCACTCCCAGTCCCACATTTCACAGCAGGACCTGCACCACTCCCAGTCCCACAGTGGGATCTGCATCACTCCCAGTCCCAGGTGCCACAGTGGAACCTGCATCACTCCCAGTCCCAGGTCCCACAGCAGGACCTGCACTGGGGTCAGGTCACCCGGCCACGCTCCGGGGCTGCTCCTGGCGGGAGCTGCAAAGCAGCTCCTGTTCCCTGGGTGAACAATTAACCAGATGCATCACTAGCAACCGGACGCCATCGATCCACGGGCTCCTCGTGGCTCCCCAAGGGCGTCCTCAGCACTCGGCAAAAGCCAAAACAAACTGGGGGGATGTCACTCGGAAGGGTGTGGAAACAACCTGTGAGGTAAAGGAATTTGGAAAGCAGCCCCGCAGGAGCACAGTGAGGTGTGTGTGATGTCAGCCAGGGTGACACCAGGACTGCCCTGCATTTGTCCCTTTGCCCAACTTAAAGAAATCAGTGTTTGGAAAAGCACAGGGATGTGACGGCTGCAGCTGGGCCCGGGCAGGGAAGCACAGGACAGTCAGGACAGCCAGGCCTTCTGCTGGCATCTGAGCGTGGATAAATAACCCCCAGAGCCAGAATTCCTTCCTGCCAGAGGGGCAAAGCCTTTGGAGTTTGGCCGGGACCCACCTCCGGCCGCTGCCAGGAGTGGCTCTTGCCCTGCCGGTGTCGTGACTCAGCAGAGCAGCATCGTTTCGCTGAGTCACCAACACACATCGCTCAGCAAAAATAAACCTTCCTGTCCTTCTGCCAGAGCCCCTTCTGCCTTCCTGGCTCAGCCATCCTCCCCTGCTCGCCGGCAGCATTCCTGGGCTGCCCAGAATGACAGCCCCGTTTTCGGGAACGGCTCTCATTGCGTTACCAGCACGTCAGCTTGTTTCTCACTCCGACAGTAAGTGATTCCAGGAGGGATGAAGTCGCCAGATCTTGCAGCTCTCCGGGCTGTTATCCCTGTTCCTCTGGCAGCAGA
Organism: Dendrocincla tyrannina; assembly: GCA_035047865.1. Classification (NCBI taxonomy): domain Eukaryota; kingdom Metazoa; phylum Chordata; class Aves; order Passeriformes; family Dendrocolaptidae; genus Dendrocincla; species Dendrocincla tyrannina. The sequence goes on from JAWWMP010000082.1 coordinate 1,766,950, forward strand.
GGGATCTGGCAGATCCCAGACCAGGGAGGCATTAGCAGGGCTCAGGGCTGCAGCAAGATTTCCCACCTCTGGGGTAGGATGGTGGATGCAAAATGCTGCGGCACTGAAACCACTGGGAATTAAGAGAAATTCAGACAACACAAGAACACGGGCAGGGATAGATCATCCAGGGGTGTTCCGAGGTCAAGGCCAACACAAACAGCCCTGAGGGAGGTTGTGAAACCTGGACAAGGATCTTGGAGTGCAGGTGAGGGGCACAGTGACGTAAACACAACCCGAGGGACACTCTGGCTGCAGCACAAACATCCCAGGAACACGCCTGCCTATTTTATGAAGAGCACTGGGAGACTGAGGCCCAGCAGTTAAGGCAGGATAAATCCTGAAACAATCAGGATTTGGTGTTTTAAACTGGTTTGCATGAGATAGACTAAGAACAAGTTCAGGATTCTCAGAACCATGTCCTGCACCAGGTTTGGTTTGACTCAAGATCAGCCCCAAATCTCCTCCCCTGCCTTGGGTTCCATCACTAACAAAAGCATGTCAAGGATCACACTGTCTTGTGCTTGCATTCCTCATGTCCCTTCCCCTAAAAAAAGGCTGCACGGTGTTTCCAAGCAGGTGGGACAGCGGGAACTCGGGGCTGTGCCAAGTCCGTCCTGCACAGCCCTGACGTCAGGACAGCACTGACTGACAGCCGGGGTGGCACCTCCGTGGCTCACAGAGCCTCCCTTGTTCCTGAGAGAGTTCTTTCTGTACCAGGCAGGCTGCAAAAGGCTTCATTTGGGCTGTTTTCCCGGGAAGAGACAGCCCAAACCCGCGCAGCTCCTGAGTCAGCGGCGTGCAGCAGCAGCGGGGTGACAGCAGCGGTGACAGAGCGGTGACAGCAGCGGTGACACAGCGCTGGCTCTGACGAGCAGTGACTCAGCAGCAGCTCCGTGCTGGAGCAGACGCCTCCTCCTCCATCAGAGATCTCCACTGGCTCCGAGCAGCCTCTGCCCTTTCATCCACTTCCCAGCCCTGTGCCGGAGGCGCTTCCAGGCTCCACCGGGATCCAGGTCATGGCAGGACGGGCTTGGGACCGAAACGCTGCCCCGGATCCAGGTCACGAGGGTGAAACTGGCACCTGGAACGTGGGCCTGCCCGAGCCTGCTCTGCCCGACACCCACAACCTGCTCATCCATCACTGCCTGGCACAAACCCCTTTCTCTTTCATCCCCTGGGTGCCACCTGCCCGCTCCAGCCCCACGGCAGGAAGAGTTACGGCACGGGACAAATATGCACTGATCCCTCTCGTTTCGGAATGCTCCCCATACCTCTCATAGCTGGGAGCTGCCACTCCTTGCAGGGTGAATAAACACCCAGCATCTGAGTAATTGCCCGAGTTATGCTGGTTTTGCCTTCCTTTCCCACCCCCCTCCCCTCGAAATGTGGGATTGGTGATTATGGATGTGCCCATGGGAAGCACTGGGAGAGCAATGCATCCTCCCCTCTCGGGGCAGTGGGATGAGGGACTGGGGTACACCATGCTGGGAAGGGATGTGGGGAGATGCTCAGGGCAGGACACACTCCTGGATCTCAGCCTTAATCAACCTGTGTTTTTAGCTAATTAAAAAGCAGCCCTGCATCCACAGCATCCGCACTGCAACCATCCCAAAGCGGAGCCAGGGAGCTGCAGGAAGGCACCACCTCCAGCCCTGCCTGCAGCCCCAGGGTACCCGAGCCCCCCAGAGCCCCCAGAGCCCCCCGTGCTCGGGGGATGGAGCAGCTCCTGCCCAGGTGGGAGCCTGGATCCCCTCCTGGAGCAGGGCCAGGCACCAGAGCGGAGCCACACGGAGCGATCCCGGAGCCGGGCTGGTGCCAGGAAAGAGAGGGGGGGACCAAGGGGGAGCCTGGGACTGGGATCCCACTGTCAATCCCTGCTTTTAGGGATGACCTCATGCTTTTTTGGAACAGAGAGCGGCTGTTGGGGCCGTGGCATTTACTCCTTGTCTGGGCAGAACAAAGCTGGCTCCATTTTCCTTTTACACTTCCTGAGCAGCAGCTCCACAGCTCAATGAGCCATTGAATTTTTCCCTGAGTGCAGCAATTTTTAGTTCTCTTTTTTTTCTTTTTTTATTCCCCTCCTTTAAGACCTCCAGATTTCTGTGGCGTGGGACAATGCTTGGGGGAGCACAGCCAGGAGCTGAGCCCAGGAGCCATCCCAGGGTGGGAAAGCTCCTCAGGGAGGACTGGGCTCTGCTCTGCCTCTTGCTCAGGACAGGGTTTTATCCACGTTTTGGTTTTGAAACCACCCAGCTGGTTTTCCACACCTTCTCCTGCAGCTCCACCAGCACGAGGAGCTCTGGGATGTCAAAGTGTTTCACTGGGGGAATAAACACGTTCCCAAAGTCGCCGGGAGCTCTTTTAGGTTTGCAAACTGTCCCTCCCTGGGTAAATTACAACCTCCTTACAACAGGTTGTAACTAGGCCACGTATTTTAAGACATTCCACGTCCCTCCTGCAGCTCCTGCCTGGCACAGACAGACCCTTTGGAGCCACTGCCTCCAGCCCAATTTTAATAAATTAGAAGTTTAAAATCCCATCATTACCAGGCCAAGAGAAACCCCTCCAATTTCAGGTTCACACTGAGAACAATCTGGTTTTGGGGGTTGATTTTTCCCCAGCTCCAGCCTCTCCAGATGGTCCTTCCCAGGTGGAAACCACCTGAACCCACAGCTCAGCTTTGGGAGGATTTTCTTTGGGGCTCAGAATTAAATCCGCTTTTGGCACAACCCAGGTGGGAAAGCAACGTGTTTGCTCCTCTTTTTGTGTTGCTCCGAGTGGAATCTCCAGGGTTTCCCTGAGGGAAAGCTGCATTCCTAAGGCAAGGGGTGTCTCCAGTAAAAACAGGGCAGGGTGGGTGGCACACGGTCACGGGGACACAGGGCATGGATGTGGTGCCCCAAAATTCTGCCCAAACTTCAGAGGAGGGTTTGCAAGCAGGTGGTTGGAACAGAAGGATGGCACGGCTGCTTCCCACTGGATATTCCTGGATATCTGTATGGGTGGAGGGGAGGGCACGTGTGGCAGGTACAGCTCTGCCTTTAACAGAACATCCAATCATTGCTGAAATATTCCACCTCTTGGACTGCCCCAATTTCCAACCAGGCAAGGATTTTGGAAGGAGAGAGCATCCCTAGGAATGTGCAGCTCCATTTCCTTCCCATTAAAGGCCATGATTCCCTGGCTGGGAGAGCATGGAATCCTGCAGGTCACATCTGCCAGCGATGCTGCAGAACAGTCCAGAGCCCTCACTTCCTGGCAGTTCCCTCCAGGGCACTCATCCCTTGTTCCTGAGCAGCCTGGAGCCCCTCCAGGGAACTCATCCCTTTTTCCAGGGAAGCCTGAAGCCCCCTAGGGAACTCATTCCTTTTTCCAGGGAAGCCTGAAGCCCCCCAGGGAACTCACTCCTTGTTTCCAGGGCAGCCTGGAACTCCTCCAGGGGACTCCTTGCTTCCTGAGCATCCTGGAGCTCCTCCAGGGGACTCATCCCTTTTTTTCCAGGACAGCCTGGAGCCCCTCCAGGGAATTCACACTGCAGGATTAGCTCTGGCTGGAATCTCCCTTCTCCCTCATTTCCCTGCACAGGTGTGGTGCCAGCTGGGTGGGGATCTCTGGCAGCACTGCCAGGGCAATTACACCCCACTCCCTGCTCCCTACCCTGAGTCACCGGAGCACATTCCAGCCTTATTTTTAGATCACATATTAAAAATTAAAAAAAAAAAGCAGAGTGCAAAGGTATTTTCATCAGCTGTTCCCCAGAGCCATCACCCAGGGGCTGGGACACCAGCAGCACCAGGCCTGGAGGTTGGAAATGCAAAGCTGGATGCACTTGCAGGTTTCCTTGGCTCCTTTGGGAGCTGTGGATGTGCCTGTGGAGCACAGAACTGGCTGCAGCGGCTTCCCAGGGGGGATTTGGACCCTGCAAGGTCTGGAGCTACCCCTGTGCTTGCAGAAACCATGGCAAGAACTCCTGAGCCCCCCAAAATCCTGGATCTCCTTCCCAGCGTGAAAAGCTGAAGTGCAAATACACTGCTCTGTCCTGCAAGGGAATCACCTGGCTTGGCTCCACTCCTCCAGCAGCAAATCCGTGACACCAGCACAGCAAACCCACTAAACCCTTCAGGGCTTTGCTGTTAAAATTGTTATTTCCACACGGAATCATCTGGGAAGGGATAAATTTCCAGGTCCTTGAGCCCACACATTGCAATTGCCCAGTGCAATTCCAACTCAGGCTCCAATTATGGCCTGAAAAGGGAGAGGTTCCGACTTGAGGATTCCAGGAGCAGACTGGGAACTAAATTTGTCCCTCCTGGCTGGATCACCATGGAATTTGTCCTGGTCTGGGAGCAGCTCCACATTCCAGGGAGAGGATAAAGACTAAGCAGGAAGCTGGGCTGTGGCACGGGAGGAGTGTTAGAGGAGGAGATAAAAGAAAGGGAAGTTTAGGCTGAGTATCATAAAAACTTCCTGAGAATTTCCCATTGCTCCCGAGATCTGAGCTGGGAAACACCCCAAGCTTTGGTGCTCAGGCTGTTTAAAGCCAGGAGGGGAAGTTTGACCAAGGCTCAGGGTTTCATTCCCATTTTATGGAGCACACAAAGGCTCTTCCACGAGGTCCCAGGGATTTATCAGCCTCGTGTGCACAAGTTGCTTCATGGTGAGCTCAGCAGATCCGCTGGGACCTCCAGCCTGACACCTGCTCTGCTCCATGGGCTGAGGGGGTAGAAAGGCTGGGAAGTGACTTTGGATTTTTCTAAGGAAATGTCCCAGAAGGGAGAACCCTCTGACTGAGGTAGCCAGTGCTCATCCTCCCCCAAACCCAAACCACAGTGGAGATACCACATGGATGCAACGCTGGAGGCAGAGGAATGGGTGGATGGACCTGGATCTGCTCACCAAAACAGAGACAGAGCCAGGGAGAACAACTGCCAGCCCCCCAAAATCCCACCCTGTGTGGAAGTGGAGAACCTGTGGGCACTGGGAGTTGTGTCCACAGTGTCCTTGCTTAGGTATTTCCTTCCCTGCTGCCCAATCCCAAACTTTCCAGCTCAGTTTAACACAAGCCTCCACTTTCCACTTGAGAAACCCAACCCTGGGATAGGTTGGGAATGGTAAAAGGAGAGGCCAAACTGTTTTATAAGGGAAAAGGAAAGAAAGCAGAGCTGAGGGCACAGGTGAGTGGAGAGAACAGCACAGAATTCCCCCTTGGAGCTGCACTATTGAAGGAACAAGTCCCTGACACAGCAGCCTCCAAGTCACTGTGATGCCCAGATAAAATTCCATCCTTTATCTTAGCACATGATAAGATCCCCTTCCAAACAGCCCAAATCCTCCTGTGCCACGCAGGGATCGGATGAATTCCCAGCCACCACTCTTCCTGCAGCAGCAAGATTTCATTTTTATCACCCCAAACTCATTTCACCTCTCCCCAAAAGGGGATTGCATGTTTAGAGGGACGTTAAGTCACACGGAATTTAAGGCAGATTACGGGAAAACCCTAAAATAGGAACTCGAGGCCAACCCTGTGAGGACCAGCCTTTAGGAGGATCTTTGTGCTGATTGTAAGTCTCTATTCAGTCCAAGATCCCGGGATTTTGTGGGGTTCCAGCCAGTGGCTGAGTGTGTTTATGGAGCTCCCCCAGCTCTGTGTGCCAGGGAGGGAAAGGGCTCCGAGTTTGGGTTTGAGTTTTCATTGTGGAGAGAGTGTTTGGTGGGAATTACATCAGAACCACAGCCCACAATCCGGGCATTGTGTGGCTGGCACAGCTCGCCCAGGGCTCCTGGAGGTGGGGAACTGGGAATTACTGGGGGGAATGGGGCTGGGAGGAACCTCCCCAGCACAACGTGCCCCTCAGCCACCTTTTTGGGATTTATGGGAAAAGAAAGGGTTTGTTCCCGGCATTGCTGCAGCTCTTACACCTCCTGCATTCAAATCTCACCTCAAAGCAGCTGTAAATGGTCTCCAGCTGCTAAACCCGACACCAGTTAGCCAGTAACCCAACACCATTTAACCCAGTAACCAACACCAGATACTCCATTAACCCAACACCAGTTACCCAGCAACCCAACACCAGTTACCCCAGTAACCCCAGTAACCCAACATCAGTTACTCCATTAACCCAACACCAGTTTTACCCCATTACCCCAACACCAGTTACCCTGTTGGCCCAACACCAGTTACCCCATGTAACTAACACAAGTTACCCCATTGCACCAAAACCAGTTACCCCATTAACCAACACGTTACCCCATTATCCCAACATCAGTTAGCCCATTACCCCAACACCAGTTAGCCCATTAACCAACACCAGTTACCCTGTTGGCCCAACACCAGTTACCCCAAGTAACTAACACAAGTTACCCCATTGCCCCAAAACCAGTTACCCCATTAACCAACACATTACCCCATTACCCCAACACCAGCTAGCCCATTACCCCAACACCAGTTACCCCATTAACCCACACCAGTGAGCCCCATTTCCCTGGTTTTGGCCCTCTGCAGTGACATTTCCAGCCCAGTCCTGCTCCAGCAGGTCCCAGCTCCGACCCCCAGGTGAGCTGTGGCCGAGGGTGTTTTCCCCTGGAACTGGCACAATTCCAGAGGAAGGAAGAGCAGCCACCTGATCCCACACAGGTGGGAATCAGCCTGGGAGCAGAAATTGCCGTAATTCACCGAAATTTAACCTCTTCTGCCTCTTCTCTGCACACACAGAGACCTCTCCTTACTCCTCTGAACACAGCGGGATCCAGAGGGATCTGCTGACCCTGGTGGCACCACAGAGGTGGCACTGGGAGGCTCAGGGTGAGGTCACCTGATGCCAAAGGACAAGATATCCCAGCCTGAGGGACTCATCCATCTGCTCCAGCGTCACTGCCTGAGTTCCAGAACAGCTTTCAAGGCTGATTTATTCCTTTCCAGGCTTTTGTCTGTGCTGAATCCGAGGAGCTGGGGGTGAATTCCCCCCCTTCATCCCACTTCCTGCAGTGTCAGAAATCAAAGGGATGAGCACCACGTGTGCCCTTGAAGGGTTTGGGAATACATCCCACCATGGGATTAATCATCTCTCCTCCCTGTGGAGGGGGACGATTTCCTGTACTGGATCCGGTTTCATTCTCGTGTCTGCACAAGGGGAGTGTTTGCAACCATCAGGCTCGCAAAACAACAACAGAAGTGAAAAAAACAGCTTGAGGTTACGGCAAAAATATCGACTTTGAAACGAAATCCCTTCTGTTGAAGGCAAGGGAGATAAGGAATCCTCCCTGCAGGACTCCTCTCCCTCAGCTCCCAGTGCTGGGAAGCAGCTGATGCTGAGCAAACAACAAAAGTGCTGACTGGCTCTGGGATGAGCCCCAGAGCAGCTCAGAGCGTGCAGAAACCTCTGGGGAACAGGAGCCAAGAGCATTCCAGCCTCTCCTGGGTGACTTCAGAGGCTGCCACAGGGTTGGCTGCAGCTCACCTGAAGCAGCTCCAAGGAAAACAGCCAGCACGGGGCATTTTGGGCTGCAAGAGAAGGGCTTTGCACTCTCTGTGTTCAGAAGGACTTTGGGAAGTCACGTTCTCCAAACCAGAGCATTCCCAGCACTTGCCTCCTGCTGATCCTGTTTGTCACCACAGGCTGTGATGACAAGGTTGGCCAAGTCAGTTAAAAGAGAATTGCAAACTTCTGTGCTCAACTCTCTGTCCAGGTATCTGCCAGCACAGACAACAACCCCTTAAAGGCCTTTAAATCACATTTCTTAGCAGAATTTTTATGCCATCTCAACTAACAGACTTGAAACAACAACGAAGATTGAGTGGCACCTGCTCTACTCTGCCAAAACCACAGAAAATCTGGTTTTCCAGGTTCATGGGTGAGACCTTCGGTGTGAGCTGCTCACGAGGATTTTTCCCTTTGCCTTAAACCCCAATTCTCACCCAGGAACAGCCCCATGGCAACCTCTCCCCTGGGTGCCTCTGCCCTGGGTCACACCTGCTTGGCTTCACCACCACAGGTTTTCTGCTGTTGGGTTTGCAAACGCTTTTTAACTTCAGCAGTGAAGAGTTTCCAAAGCTGTGGGGGAGGTCACGCCACAAACCCTCTCCGGGGTGAGGGTGGGTGCAGCAAAATGAGCATAAAATCCTGAATTCCTCTGGAGTCAGGGGAGGAATGAGATGCAGTGAGAGCTTGCAAAGGCCTTTCCATCCCCGTGAAACTCAGGTGTGGAATGTCCACCTGCTGCTTTCCCTACGGAGTCATCTGGGAGATGCCAAGCGAGCTGTAAACAGCGCTGGAGTGGAGCAACAGGGTTTCAAGGGCAGGAGACCGACAGCAAAACTCTCTGCAGACATTCTGGTGCCACCCCTGACTCAAGGCCAGCGTGCCCCGAAAAACACAGCGCCCAGACAGGCTCTTGCTAAAGAAAGTGCAGTGTTGCAACACAGCTGGAGCGAGGGATCGACTCCAACGCGTCCAGACACGGAGCACCAGCCTCGGGCAGGGAGAGAGGAGCAGCTCCCACCGAGCCAGCCCCTGCCAGCCTTTCCGTGACCTTGGAGAGGAACAAACACCAGCCCAGACCCTGCTCACGTCTCACAGGGAGCTCCTGATAGCTGGGAGAAGGGAGGGAAGCCATCCAGGATGGAATGAAGCAACCTGGTGTGGGACTGTGTAACTGCTGGGATGCTGAGGAGCTGCTGGGCTGGGATGAGGGAATGGGCTGGGATGAGGGAATGGGCTGGGATGAGGGAACAGGTCAAGGAGCTGCTGGGCTGGGATGAGGGAACAGGCTGGGATGAGGGAATGGGCTGGGATGAGGGAACAGGTCAAGGAGCTGCTGGGCTGGGATGAGGGAACAGGCTGGGATGAGGGAGCAGGTCCAAGGAGCTGCTGGGCTGGGATGAGGGAACAGGTATGTCCTGGGGAAGGGCTCCCCTCGAGCACCAGCCCAGTGCTGAACAAAGCAGAGCCACAGAATCCCAGGAACACTGAGGTTGGAAAAGCCCCCTGGGATCGTCCAGTCCAATCTGTGCCTGATCCCCACCTCGTCCCCCAGCCCAGAGCACTGAGTGCCACATCCAGTCATTCCTTGGACACCTCCAGGGATGGGCACTCCAAACCTCCCTGGGCAGCCCCTTCCAATGTTTAACAACCCTTTCCATGAAGAAATTCCTCCTGAAATATCCCACCACCACAGCTGAACACAACCCCACAGCCACTCCAAGGCTGGAGCTGCTCATGTCTGGGGATGGGCTGCACTAAATACAGGTATTTTTTTGCCAACACAAACCCCAAAATCCTCTGATCCCACCCACTAATTAGGTGTGGACTCCTCATCCCTGGAAGTGTCCAGGGCCAGGTTGGATGGGGCTTGGAGCAACCTGAGCTAGTGGAAGGTGTCCCATGGCAGGGGTGGCACTGGATGGGGTTTAAGGTCCTTCCAACCCAAACCATTCCAGGATTCTCTAATTAACACCCCACTGCTAACTAAGCCTCAGAAGCCCAAAGTGAGAATCCTTTCCCTAAGGCAGGAACTTCACCTGTACCAGGAAAGCTCCAAGCTGGTGGGAAGCAAAAGCTCAAAATCTTAAGTACCCCCTTCAGGACTAACAAGCAGCTCGAGGATCCTGGGGCTGGGCTGGGGGACACTCTGAGCTGGGTGCTCTGGGCTGCTCATTCCCTGTTTGCATTTGGGAACCAGCCCATTCCCATTTCACTGGACATGTGAGTGACCTTCAGCAGCAGAGCCATCACATGAGTGTCAAAGCTGCTGTTTTCCTCCTCCACCCATCAACACAGTCCTGTGACTTTCCCTCCTCGGCTTGTTTTCATTCCTGCTGGAACTACAGAGGGGAAAAATGATGCTTGGGTGAAAGTCACAACAGGTCAGCAAAGCTGGGCCGCCCCTCCCTCCCTCCCAAAATCATCCAGAGCAGCAAAAAGAGGCTCCATCCAAACCAGGATGAGACCGTGGTTTGCTCAGCCATCTGATGACTCTCGTGCACTTGTTTTAACCACCCAAAGAATCCCCTTCAAAGAAAAGGCCACTCTCTCCACGTGACCACGGCTGTTTTCCTGCAAAAGCCGGGTCTTTTGGTAACCCCGATGACTGAAGCATCATGTGAGGGTTTGCAACAGGGAGCGACTCCCACGCCGGGGCTGGAATCTGCTGGGCAGACACGGAGAGGAAGCACAAGGTCGGTTTTCTTTTGTGTCTCTTACAGGAAGAGGAGTCACGTTGTGCTGGCAGAGCTCCAGAGCTGAGCTCAGGGCTGCTGGGGCTGGGAATGGGGCTGGCAGGCTAAAAAAGGAGCTTCCAAGCTGTGTGAAAGGGCTGCAGCAGGAGGGCATGGGAGGGACCACGGGCAGCCTTTGGCTCTCTGGGGTTTCTATTAGGAAATCATCCACTACAGGTTAATAAAAACAGGGATTTGGGAACAGCCAAACTTTCCTGGTGATGTAATTGTGGCCTTCCAGGTCCTGAAAGGAGCCCACAAGAAAGATGGAGAGAGGCTGTTTCCAAGGGCCTGGAGTGCCAGGACAAAGGGGAATGGATTCAAACTGCCAGAGGGCAGGGTTAGGTGGGATATGGGGAAGAAATCCTGCCCTGTGAGGGTGGGCAGGCCCTGGCACAGGTTGCCCAGAAAAGCTGTGGTTGCCCCATCCCTGGAAGTGTCCAAGGCCAGGTCGGAGCAACCTGGGCTAGTGGAAGGTGTCCCTGCCCATGGCAGGGGGTGGAATGGGATGGGCTTTAAGGTCCTTCCAACCCGAATTATTCCGATTCCATGATTCCCTGAATCCACACATTTCCCATGGCACAGGTGCCATCTTCCTCTGCCTTCCCTGCACACACCTGAGCATCCCTGGCACCCACTGACCTGCACCTCCCAGTGCAACCTCCACCCAGATTCCCTTTCAGTTTAGGGATTAAGGGCCCCAAAGGCATCTCCATGTAAAACTGGATGAGATGAGCCCAAAAAACCAGCGAGAGATTTTCTGGAAGAGCGAGTAGCAGATCTCCCACCCTCAGTCACAGCTCCTCCCTCGTGGGAGTGATGCCTGACAGCAATGGCAGTTTGGAAAAAGGAGCAATCCAGCCCAGTCTTCCCATTTAAAGCAAGAACAAAATGCCCAATTAGCTCAGTTTTAGTTAAAATCAGTATAAGGCATTTCTGCTCCAGGGCAGGACTAGGTCCAGCTGGGATGAGCTGGGACACGTGCTCACCTGGGGAGTCCATGACCAAAAATCATGCCTATATATTTTAAAAGAACATATTTATAAGGTTCAGCTCTAAATTCCTAACTCAGAGTTTAAATCTAGAGGAAAACTGGAAAACCATCCCCTCTCCAGTGGCAAGTGAAGCCCAACTGGAACAAATGACAGGCCCCTGCACAGGAACCAGTGTGATGCTCTGGCTGCCCAATTTATTGCATCCAGCAGCCAGGGACAGGCAGCAGGAAACTCATATCCCATGATAAGCTCACTAACAGAGGGATTAGTGGAATTTTACCAGTTTTCATAATAATTTACACAAATACACTCCACCTTGCTGGCACTGCTTCCCAACATCACGTTGCTCGTTGGCAACAGCTCCACGGGAACTCTGGGGCTGACCCAGAGGTGTTTTCATGGCTTGGCTTTGAACTCCCAGCTGCAAATCCCAATTTGCATCCCTGCTATTTAGCGCTAATTGGATAGAAAATGGACAAACAATATCTCTGCTCTGCCAGAAAAAGCTGTGCCACCTGCCCAGCTGTGCTGAACCACGGCTGGGGCTTTATCACCGAAACGCTGCCTTTTAGTGAGCAAGCCTGGAGAAACCTGGATAAAGATCAAGGAAGGGACTCACCTGGGCTGTGCATACCTGGTGCTGTGATGCATAAAGCACAATTGGTAAGCCCTAATTAACATCTTCATTCAGCAGCTGAAATTAGGAGGAACTCACTGCCAGGGCGTTGAGAAGGTACAGGTGACACACACACGCCCTGTCACACACTGTCACCTACAGCTCATCCTATTTCCACTCCTCCTTGCCCATTCCAATAACTTTTAGTCCAGCATTTTTTGCTCAGGAACAATTAATTTTGCAATTATATATTTTTATCTTAAATCCCACCATATTAAAGTTAAAAGCAATACACCCAACCTGCTTAAAACCCTGTCTGGATTTAAGTCCTGACTTTAAAACTCCAGGCACTTGTTCAACTCTGGGCTTGTCAAGAGAAAGAAAAACACAAACCCAACCACCTAAATGCAAGTTTGATTTGTCCAAAATTTAATTACAAGTGCTGCTGGCAGCACTGAAGGCAGGGATGGCTCAGCCTCTGCTCAAGCCTCCAGAGAACTATTGTCAAGTTCTGAAAGAAAGGGGTGAAATAAAACAAAAATATTTGTAAAGAGTAATGGGATTTTTTTTTTTCCACCACCACTGGAGAATGTTTTGCAGGCACTTGGCCAGGACCACTTCAAAGAGCCACAAAGCGTGTGGGTTCTACACAGCTTTGAACTTTAATATTAAACACACACACACACACAAAGAGCCAGGCTTGGTGAGGCAGCGAGGACGGGGCTTTGATGCAGGGAAATACGTCAATGGCTGCATCATTGGGGGGCTGGGGAACCCCCCACAGCACCCCCACCATGGCAAGGACCCCCTCAGTGGGATGGGGAACCCCCCATAGAACCCCCACCATGGCAAGGACCCCCTCAGTGGGATGGGGAACCCTCCATAGAACCCCCCCCACGACAAGGACCCCCTCAGTGGGATGGGGACCCCCCCACGG
>JAWWMP010000082.1:1781778-1803939 GCA_035047865.1 Dendrocincla tyrannina
TCCTTTTCTCCAGGCTGAGCCCCCCCAGCTCCCTCAGCCTCTCCTGCTGCTCCAGCCCCTTCCCCAGCTCTGTTCCCTTCTCTGGACACACCCCAGCCCCTCAATGTCCTTGTCCTGAGGGGCCCAGACCTGGACAGAGGATTCCAGGTGCCCCTCACCAGTGCCAGTCACTGCCCTGAGCCTGTGGACACAACATTTTTGACATAAAACATAAACCACTTTATACAGGATGAAAAGCCACCCCTGGCAGCCTCTGCTGCCCCACACATCCCAACGCTCCAGCAAATCTCCAGGACAAAGGAAACAACCTCCTCCTCCAGCTCCAGCAGCCAGAGCCTCCCACTCCCTCATCCCACACCTCCTGCTGCTGCTGACTAAGGGACACATCTGCTCTGGAATCCAGGGATGTCCCTCCCTAATTAAGGAGGTGATCAGCGTTACATAACGAGGCTCCACGTGGGCAGTGGATCACCAGCCTGGCTCAGAGCAGCACCCGGAGTCAGCACCCCCAAATCCCACCCCCAAATCCCACCTGTGACTCAGCAAACACCTCAGCCAGACCTGCTGGGGCATTTCCCCACCATGGCACGTAAAATCAAACCACCAGTGGAAGGAAAATGAATCGTGAAATGGTACTTTTGAGTCCCACGAGGGCAGAGCTGTCCTTGCTCACCTTCCTACTGCCACACAGCAGTCTCGGCCACCGTCCCGTGGGGTGCACTTGCTGTCTGGGATCCTGGTTGGTTCCTCCTGCCAAGGAAATGGGAATTCAAGAATTCCATCACTGGTACACTGAGCAGACGGTGTGTTATTAATGGAGTTATAATATGGAATGTTTACTCCACTGACTGCAGTTCCATCACAGCAATAGTGAGCAATAATCAGTGTAACACTCGCTGCATGACTCTGCTTTGACTGATATCCAAGGGATTCACTGGAAAATTAGGGCTGGTATCAATTATCAACAGCAACAGGGAACCCATTTTCCTTTGTTTTTATAGATAACACCCACAACCTGGAGGTCACGCTCTGGATTCCAGACACTGAACCTGAATGTGGCACCTGAAACCGGAGAGAAGTGAAGCTCCAGCTGCTGGATGAGAGAGGGCACCGAAATATTTGGCTCTAGATTTCATTTTGGGGGTGGAATGAGAAGAGGGGGAGGTGTTTGCATCATTTTGGGGGGGAATGAGGAGAAGGAGAAGTGCTTGCAGCATTTCAGGGGGCTGGAATGAGGAGAGGGAGAGGTGTTTGCATCATTTTGGGGGGAATGAGAACAGGGAGAGGTGTTTGCCCCATTTTTTTGGGGGGGAATGTGAGGAAGAAGTGTTTGCATCATTTTAGGGGGGAGTGAGTGGAGGCACTTGCATCATTTTTGGGGGGACTGCAGACAGGTATAGAGGTGTTTGCCCAGTTTTGGGGAGGGAATGCAGAGTGTTTTAGCAGAGAAGCCACCAGAGCCCTCTGCCTAAACACACCCTGGCAGGTTTGGCTCCCAAGAAAACCCAAAAACAGGGCCTAGGAAGGAGCTGGCCCTAAGAGAGCTTTAAAAGCACCATGAGAACTGCACGTGCTGCACACCGGGGGGGGCCCCTTCCGGCTTACCAGTAAAACCATTGCTCAACCCTCCCCAGCCAGCCCAGCTCACCATGCTGAAGTCAGAGCTGGGAGCCAGAGAGGGACTAATTCCAAGAACCCATGGGAGCTGAAATCCAACCCTGCTTGTTTTCTCCACTTACTGTCTGAACACAAACAATTTTTTTTTTCATAAAGGAGTAAAACCCACGTCACTGACTCTGTGCTGGGGTTCAGGCCAAGGCTCACTAGCCCCTTTCACCTCCCTCTGCTCCAGATTTCAGTAAAGCAAGGGGTGAGGAACAGCCCTCGTGCCAAAACAAGCATTTCAAAGTCTTTTTTTCTTTTTTTTGAAACAGGAATTTTTACAAATGCCACATTACAAACAAGAGAATCAATGCCAGCTATCCACGGAAATGTGAAGGTGAGAGCAAGAAAAAAGCTTTACTGTGAGACACAGGAACTTGGGGCAGGTCAGGAGATCAAAAAGCAGGTTTGGAATTGGCCTCAGAAAGGCTCTCAGTTCACCTCCAAGTCATTCCTCAGGATCACGGAATCCCAGGATGGTTTGGGGGTTGGAAGGACCTTAAAGCCCACCCAGTCCCACCCCCTGCCTTAGGCAGGGACACCTTCCACTAGACCAGGTTGCTCCAACCTGGCCTTGGACACTTCCAGCCATTCCCTCTGCTCCAGGGGAGTTTTCCACACTCTCATCCTGAGGAGCCCCTGGACCTGGGGAGGCTTGAGGTGGATTTGGGGAGGGAGAGGAACCCAGCCCAAAATAGCAACTGGGGCCTCGCTCATCATGATCATTCCTGCTGGAGCAGCACAGCCCTGCCTGATTCCCCTTGGAATCCTGTAATAAACCCAAAGGGACTGAAATTCAGGGGAATTTATCAACAGAATCCTGTGTGGAGATAGGGAGGGAGCATGAACAGGAGTGTGGGGCTGAAAAACAAGTGCAGCAGCACCTGGAAGGTCCTGCAGGCAGGAGAGGCCACCAGGAACACGGGAGAAGAACCAGCCTGCAGCTGCAATCCCACCCTGCAGCCTTCCAGCTCTTCCACATCTTAGAGGACTTTTTCAACTCGAATTATTCCATAAATGCCACGCTCCTGTAGGAATCAGCCACCACCTCCACACTGCAGGAGAGCTCAACCCTCCAGTCAGACACAAAGCACCCAAAATCCAATCTACCTTCTGACTGAACAAGCCTTGAAGCTGCAGCTGAACTGAAACCCTGCACTGACAACACACATTCCTTATTTGGATTGGTTTTCCTTGAAATTTGCCACTTCTGGAGCGCTTCCTCTCTCCTTTCTCTTTAAAAGCAACACAGGCACTCCTGCCCTGCCCCCGTTTAGATTTCAGACCAGTCCCATTGCAGAGCCTCTCTGCAGAGACCCCAAACTCTGCCCCACTCCCAGCAGCACTCCTTGTGAACTGGCAGCGAGGACACCAGGAAGGGGAGAAAAACCAACCCAACCCCTTGCCAGAGGCACACAAATCCCATCTTTGGCTTTCCGCAGCCCGTTGTTTACAGCCCTGCAGGATCCCACTCCAGGGGCTGAGCTGTTCCTGCTCCAAGAGGGAAAACAAGCCTGACCTCAGCGTGCTGGAATAAACTCTGCCCCCTCCTTCCTTCCACGCTTCTCCCAGTGCAAAGGTAGGGAACACGATATCCCACAGCGTGACCCCACGCTCCTGTTTACTGGCCAAGCAGGGGAACTGCCTGGACTTGCTCCTGCTGCCATCCATCCGGACTTCCCGGCTGGAGAAAGGCCCTCAGTGAGGCAGCTGGCCCTGGGCATGCTGAGCTCCCTGCTGAGCTCGTGCCAGGGATGGCCACACTCCTGCAGACACTGCTCTGAGAAGGAGATAAGCAGCTGCAGTTTCCTGCAGGAGGATGTTGCACACAGCAGCAACTCCGGGCAGGAGAGCTGCCCTGCAAAGCTCAGAGAGGCTCTGCCTCCCTGGCAGAAACAGCAGCTCATCGTGAGAATGTGCCACATCAGCAGGTCCTGGAGAAACCTGGTTGTACCCAGGCTTGTGGTGATGCTGCCATGGTAGAACCATCACTTTGGGAGAGTCCTTGGAGGGAGTGTGGGCAGCACGGAGGGGAATTCCTTCCCCAACTAACTGGAAGCAGCAACAGTTGGTAATGCAAAGCATCCCTGCAGCTGCCAGTGCTCCCTCATGGTCTGGGCAAGGCTGGAAGGAAACAGGATCCTCCATCCCAGCCCACCACCAGAACCCCCGTGGTGCCAGGAACCCCAGGGAGGCACCAGAACCTTTCCAGGAGGGACTTGCAGCTCCCTAGCAGGAGGAATTGCTGGGCTGCTGGAATTGCTGGGTTCCCTTGGACACTCTGGTCATGGAGTGGGCTGGAGGCCAACGTTATCAACTATTCCAACTGGGATAAATAAAGAGTTCAATGGAAAGATCAAAGAGAGCTCAGGAATGTGAGATCCAGACTCATCCTGGAGCAGGTGGCTGCTGGTCCTGCTGCTGGGCCTTCACATTGTCCAGGAATGGTTCAATACATGAAAAAACCATACAAATCAAAGGCTCTGTGTTCTGATGGTGAACAAAGAACCAGCACTCCCAGCTGGGCCGTGCAGGGCCCGGTGCCAGAAATGTGCCATGCAGGAATGATGCCCAGTGCTCCCGACAAACTCCTGTGGGGTTTGTCGGGCAAGAAGTAGAAAAAGCTGCATTTGCAGGGGCAGCAAAGACCAAGTCCTGCCTGCAGTGCCTGCTTTGCTATCAAAGAGTGAGCCAAAGGTTTTGGAAAAGCCAGTTCATGCAGGACAGCTGGACATTCCCCTTCCCAACAGGGGCCTTGCTGCCCTGACAGCAGCTGGTGTGAAGCTCTGCCCTCCCTGTCCCAGGGGTGATGTGACCCCGTTCAGCCACCCAGAACAGCTCATGGCACCTGAAGGTGTCCCAGAGCCAAAGGCTCCTTTCAGGATCCCTACTCAGGGAATTAGGGAGCTGTTAGCAGCCATATCAGGGGGTGCATTAAGGCTTTGCTGGCAGGTGCTGCTGAGCCACAGGTGATGATCCCAGCCTGGGATGTGTCAGCCTGAGGCTGTGACTCAGAGCAGCTCCAATCCCAAGGGCATGACCTGCAACAGACACAGCTGGAGTTCAGGCTGATGGGACAGAGAAGTTCAAGTGCTGAAGGTGAAGTTATAAAAAAATCACAGAGTCACTGAGGTTGGAAAAGACCTCCAAGGTCATCGAGTCCACCCTGTGCCTGATGCCCACCTTGTCACCCAGCCCAGAGCACTGAGAGCCACATCCAGTGATCCCTTGGACACCTCCAGGGATGGGGACTCCAAACCTCCCTGGGCAGCCCCTTTCAAGGCCTGACCACCCTTTCCAGGGAGAAATTCCTCCTGATGTCCAACCTGAACCTCCCCTGGCCCAGCCTGAGGCTGTTCCCTCTCCTCCTGTCCCTGTCCCCTGGGAGCAGAGCCCTCCCTGGCCTTCCCCTCCTCTCAGGGAGTTGCAGAGCCAGGTCCCCCCTGAGCCTCCTTTTCTCCAGGCTGAGCCCCCCCAGCCCCTCCTGCTGTTCCAGCCCCATCCCTGGACATGCTCCAGCCCCTCAATGTCTGTCGTGATGCTCAGATTTATCTCAAAATTAAGTACCCTTAATGGGATAAGCAACACTGGTTTAATTCTGCCACTTAGTGCTCTAATAATAGCAACAGATCCAGGTCCAGAGCTGGACTCGTCACATCCCTAAAAATACCCACCTATAAATAGCAAATTATCAAACAATTGCATCCGGGCAACCAACACAAAATATCCATGGCAAAGGGAGAGCTTTAAAGTTTAACTTTTCCCCATGAATTCCTCCAAGGGATGAGCAGATCCTGTTTCCCTGTGCCCTTTTCCAACACACAGCCCAGGGTTTTTGCTGGGGAACAGCTGCCACAGCCAGCACACATTTGCTTTTGGAAGCAGATTGCTAATTGGGAAGTCTGTGCTGGCAACTTGCTCTGGAACATTTTTGAAGGCCTAAAAAGGGAAGGCTTGAAGGAGAGGGAAGGAAAAAGGGCCTTCCCTGAGGCCTGAAAGTGCTTCACACCTCCAGGGATCTGTGCCTGAGGCTGCAGAGCTGCAGAAATCACCTGACAGGACCTGTGTGACCACACGTGGCACTTTAGAAGTCCCTCCAAAGGCAAATCCTGCCCAGCAGCTGCTCCTGAGTCTCCAAGCAGAGCAGGGGGAGCACTGCTGGGAGGCAGGGAACAGCCCAGCACCCCAATTTCACACCCAGGGCACCTGTGCACAGGTGGTTTCACATTGGGGGAAGGTGAAATTCCATCCACACAGACCTGGACAAAAAAAAGAGTCATTCAGACCTGGATTTTAAATGTGAAATGCCTCCAACACCTGTGGATTTAAGGAAAAGGAGCAGCTCAGCCTGGTACAGCAGCACCACATTTCCACACCCAGCCAGCCCGGGATATTCCAAAGGATCATTCCAACCCACTCACACATTCCTGCTCAGGCTTTGCTTTTCCTCTAAGCAAAGGAGGAAAAAGTTGAAAATAAACCCTGCAGACAGCAGCATTCCATGGGCAGGAGTTCACTCCTGACAGAAACTAATTCCTCAGGAAATATCCAGGGCTCCAGCTCTGCTGAGCAGCAGCTCCTTGAACGCTTCCAAAGCTTCAGGGATCCTGTAACACACTCAGGACAAGGGGCCATGGAAACAACAGGACTCATTTCAGTGGGAACAGAGCTATTTTTAAAGGTTTCACTTATGGGATGCCAATTTCCTGAAGCTGCTTGGAAAATGAGATTTAAAATGTACAAACACTAATGGAACACACTGTGCTCCAGCAGCAGCTCCTTCTCCCAGGGATACACCAGGGATGGGCTTGAGTTTCCAACTTCCCTTCATTCAAAGAAGTCACCTTTTCCTCCTTTTAGAGGGCAGAATAGCAACCAAAAAAAAAATCTGTATGGCTGCAGCAAAAGATGCTTATAAAGTCTATTCTTTAAAAAAAACCCTGCAGTTTTAGCAAATGCCTCCAGCTGTTCCAAACAGATCAAACCAGGGACAATCCCATTCCCGACTCCGGGGACGCTGAGGTTTAACATAATTAGATCAGCCCAAAGCCTCTCCCAGGCAAAGCAGAAGATCTTTTATACAAGAAGATCTTTTATATCCCCGACAACCTCCCAAAAATTGCAGGAATTTTAAAATCTACACCAACTTAACAACTGCTTGGAACAGGAAGAGGAGGTGAAAGAGGATCCAGCTGAATTCCTTGCACTGTAAATACCAGAGTGGAGCACAGATGGGATGCTGAGGTTTGGAATTCCTGGAGTGCCATCATAAAAGTGAGCAGGAATTTGCTTTGCAATGTTCTGATGAGCAGCTGAAGGCTGTAAAGCACAGTTATTCCACAGGCTGCTCCCATAATTCTGCTCCAGTAAAACAAATATCAAACATCAACAGGTTGTTGCCTTCAAATCACTGAAAACACCACAATAAAAAGTAATCCTGGTAAAACCAGCCTTGCTTCCAAATCAGTAAAACACTCCCCAGGGAGGGGATCTTCCCCCTTTCCTTCCAGCTGGGTGAAGTTCACCTTGTTCTGCCACCGTGGAAAACAGGGAGGAAAAAAGAATAATGTCTTGAGGAAGGATTTAGAATCAAGGTTATAGTTTTGGTTTAAATGTGGCTGTTTCTCCTGGGATAAGTTTTCACCTCAAAGCAGCTTCTGAGGTTATTTCAATGTGCTTTCACGTTACACAAGTGCCCTAAATTTTCTAGAGAGTATCAGGACTTTTTATAGTCAATTAGTTAAAAAATTAAATGCCTTAATGACCCCTGGGAAACAGGGAGCTCTTGATCTATCAGTGATTACCAGGCCAGGGCAGCATCACTTCTGCAGGATATAAATCACCTATCACGGGGCCTTCAGGTAACTTCAGGAACTGGGCAAGAATGGAGAGCATTAAAAGCTGCTCCTAAGTAACAGAGGCATGTGAGAGTCCTGACTGGCACCAGAGACAGCTAAAAAAGGAAAAAAATCAGAATCACAGGATAACTGAGGTTGGAAAAGACCTCCAAGGTCATCGAGTCCACCCTGTGCCCGGTGCCCACCTTGTCACCCAGCCCAGAGCCCTCAGTGCCACATCCTTGGACACCTCCAGGGGTGGGGACTCCAAACCTCCCTGGGCAACCCTTTCCATGCCTGACCACCCTTTCCATGAGGAAATTCCTCCTGATGTCCAACCTGAACCTGCCCTGGCCCAGCCTGAGGCTGTTCCCTCTTGTCCTATCATTCCCTGGGAGCAGGGAATGACCTCCCCTCCTGTCAGGTCCCCCCTGCGCCCTTTTCAGCCCCCTGGGCTGGGGAAATGCTTCCCCACTTCCACAAAAACCTGCTTTTTGGTGCACAAAGCTTTGCTTGGAGCTGGAGACCCGGCACGAGCATTTCCCACCCAGTGCCCTCAGGCAAAATACAACAATAGAACAACCACGGGGAGTTTTCCATTTTTTTTTTTCCTGGTTTTCTCACGGATTCCTCATGTTTTGAATTAAACCTCTGGATGCCTCTGACTCACAGCAACGCTCCGGGTGATCCCACGACATCCGCCCCCTCTTGGAGGACACACCAAGAGCAGAAAGGAGGCCAAAAGTGACACACGTGGGACAAGGAGGGGACTTTTTTTCTTAGGAAAGTGAGGCAAGAGGAAGCGCTGCCGAATCCCTGCCAGGGCGTGGGGAAAGGACCAACCAACCACCACGTGACGATGCCCAGCCCCGGGCTCAGTTGCTAATGAGCCTCTCAGTTAATTACTCAGCTCGGGATGAGGAGTTCCAGGCTCGGAGCTCTCCATGCTGCTGCTCCTCAGCTGACAGAGCACATGGCAGGTCCGGCTGCCAGGGACACACTGCCCTCTCTTGGAGACTCCAAATCCAGCCCCATGGAAGGACTGAGGAACCTCCTAAAAACAGGATTCCTGCCCAATGCTGCCCTGCCCGGTCATTCCTTAGAGGGAGGAATGTGACACCTTTTGATGTGACACCTTTGGGAAGAGCTGCTCCTGAGGTAGGTCAGTTGGATTAATAACCAACCTTTATATCATCCTATCAAAACTTCCTTTTTTTTTTTTAATCTGCAATTGTAAATCAGGTAGTGCACAGCACAGCAGTGCCTGCCTGGGAGAAAGCTGGAACATCTAGAGTGGTGATGCTGTGACATCCCACAGTGGGTTGGAAGGGACCTTAAGGACCAGCCACTTCCCACCAGATGGTATCAGGAAACTGATGCAAGTCAGCAAAACCATTCCGATCTAGAGGCAGCAGCTCCATGCTCTGGGTGACCCCGGGGCAATTTTAGGCACTTGTCACCTCACCTTGGTCACCATTTCTCAGTGGAGGGACAGGTCACTGTCCCCTGGCACAGGTGCCCATGGAAGCTGTGGCTGCCTCATCCCTGGAAGTGTCCCAGGCCAGGCTGGACAGGGCTTGGAGCAACCTGAGATAGTGGGAGGTGTCCCTGCCCATGGTAGGGGGTGGCACTGGATGGGTTTTAAAGTCCTTCCAACCCAAATTCTGTGATTCCATGATATCCCCTGTTGGGGAATCAGGGTTCAAAGGCAGGGAACTTCAGCTGTGGGGCAGGATTTGGGTGGTCTGTGTGTGCTGCTGATCACATACCCGGGCAGGCGTTCACGCTCCTCCAGCACAGACAGGTGCACTTGCTGCCTGGGAAAAGGGGAGATCTCCTAGAAAAGGAAATGGAGACAGTTCTCAGCACTTAGAAGGCTCCTGCAGGGATTTCCAGCTCCTCTGAACACCAGGTTTGATCCCAGCAGCTGAAAAGCACCTCACCCCTTTTCCCCATTTCCTGGAAACACTCAGAGCACCCATAAGGCTGCAAAGCCCCTTTTGACCCCGACACACACAGGCTCTGTTTTCTCCCTGCTGGAAACCAGCCCAGGCCATTCCAGAACTATTTAAAGTCATCAGAAACACGAGGGACAGGCCAGTGAGGAGCAGCTCCTCAGCCAGGATGGTCGGGCAGCTCCCTGTGCAATTCCATCTCCAAGTCTGAAGATGGCTCCATTGGAACAAGGGATGCCATCCCCTCCTGCCTCCCCAAGCCCAGGGAAATACAGCATTAGGCACAAAAGAATGGAGAAATATTCCCAATGCCATCAATCACAGGTGATTTGTCACAGGCTGACAACAACGCTGCTCCCAAGGCATGGAAGCAGCTCCATCCATGCCTTAGATATTCCTAAGGCTGAGAGATGGGAGCGACAACAAAAGAAACCAGAGAAAAAGAGCCTGAGCAACTCATGGAAGTCAAAGACACAAAGAATGACAAAGATTTTAACTAAAGAAAGGGAAGAGGAAGGCAGAGCTGCAGCATTTCATTTTCTGTTCCTCCCCACAACGAGCCAATTAAAAAGCCCACACACTAAATTAATTCCAGTTCCAGGGGAGCTGGAAATACAGGCAGTCAGAACCACTATTTAGGTTAGGGAAATTGCTGCATTATATTCCTTTGTCAGGTGGCAGAGAATGACATCTGCAAACGAAAAGGCAGGATTTGGACCCAGCACACCAGAACTAGAAGGAAACCAAGGAAATCTTAGGGAAGGGTTGATGTGGGGAGTTCCAGCCCCATGAAGAGGGGACACAAGTGGATGTGAAAAGATCCCAATGTTTTCCCCACATACCTGAGTGCAGCTACATCCCTAACACCACCCTCAAAAAAAGTTTTCTACCTCAACAGTTCCTTGTTTTGTTTTAAACAGAACTCAGGGCCAGGACCCAGAGCTCTGACTCCCTAACAAACCTCCCTTCAGGAACCTTCCCAATGTTTAATTTATCCCTCTGAAAACACCTCTGATAAAACCCAGCTCTGCCGACGTCAGGAGAGATTTGTCATTGACTTGAGGGTAAATATCCTGGTCGGGTTTGTGTTTCCACTGCTTTGTGTCCGAGGCTCCAGAGAGGACTTTGGGATTTAATTCCCAATGACAGCCGAGTCACCCCAGCACTCCCAGCAGCCAGACAACCCCTGCAAGGCTGGGAGACCCTGGATAAAACCCTCACTGTTAGAAACACCCCACGCTAGAATTCTAACAGATTAAATCACACAGGGAGCAGGGAGTAGAAATGTCATTATTTTAGCTTTTTTCCACGCTTGGGTTCCTTTCAGGGCTGACAAAACCGACCTGGTAACCACGGCTGGTGCTGGAAGAGGCCACAGGGCACTGCCAGGGCTGCTCAGCCTGTTTTCATGGCAACAGCACCAAACCAGCTGCTGCCAGCTGGGCGAGGAGCTGTTTCCAGAGGGAACTGCTCCCTGTCTAATCATTAACAGCAAAAACCACCCCAGATAAAAGTCAGGGACCGCAGCAGCGATGCATTTGGAGCCAGCAGAGTCCTTGCAGTCACCAGGAAGCACGGGATGTTTGCTTGTTCCTGTTATGGCTCCGCTGTGGTTCCCCTGCCGAGGGGACAGCGGTGCAGGAAACGGCGTCGGTGGGAATTGGGAACACTCATCCATTTGTTCCCCAAACCTCTGGGAGGGAGTGCTGCAGGCAGCAGGCTCAGCTGCACTCACACAGCAGGGTCTTCACACTGCTGCTGCTGCTGCTGCCATGGAGCAGGAGGAGAGCTTGGACTGGAAATGTGTGCCCCCAGTTCCCTGCCTGGGAGGACAAAAAACCCCCGGGGGCACCTGGAGGAGCCTCTGCTGTGACAAAGCCACACACGTGGGAGCCCTGAAAGAGCTGAGATGGAAAGAGAGGTGAATTAAAGCAGAAGAGATTCCAGGTGCTCCGTGACACACCTGGCTGGGACAGGCAGGTACAGGGATGGCACAGCCAGGAATCAACACTGGCCCAGGGAAGGGCCTGGAGGGACCTCATGAGTAGAAGCTGAGGGCACTTGGCTTGTTCAGCTGGAGCAGAGGAGACTGAGGGGGGATTCCTAAGGCTCTGCAGCTCCAAACTCTGTGCTCTGGGACCAGCAACAGGACCCAGGGAAGGGCTGGAGCTGTGCCAGGGCAATTGGGATGGATCCCAGGGAAATGTTCTTCCCCCAGAGGGTGGTGGGCACTGCCCAGGCTCCCCAGGGCAGTGGGCACGGCCCCAAGGCTGCCAGAGCTCCAGAAAGGTTTGGACAACGGTCTGGAGGACAGGGTGGGATTGTTGGGGTGTCTGTGCAGGGCCAGGGGGTGGACTTGGGGTCCTTGTGGGTCCCTTCCAGCTCAGGATATTCCAGGATTCCATTCTAGGATTCTACCTGCAGCTTCTGAGCATCCTCAGGGCCCTGACCTGGCTTTCACAAACACAGACACCACCAAGACAACTCGTAAAACACCCAGTCCTCTCACCCTTCCCAAGGAACCTGCGGCGTTCAGACACCCACGAGACTCCCTCACTCCATGAGGCATCAATCCCACCAGCCCTGGAACAGAGAGGTGTTTGTTCCCTTTCCTCTCAACCCTCTCTCCGGGCTGAAATCCAGAGACAACTGCTGAGAGCAAAACCCCTCAGCTGCCAGGAAGGCACAGGATTCCCAGACCCTCCATCCAGGAGGGCTGTCCACCTCAACCCCCTGATGAGAGAACATTAATTAAAATTAAACACAAGTAAGTTAGATTGCTTTAAGATGGTATAAATTGGGGGTTTCTTTGGTAACACACACATGCAGAATCCATGGATGAGCATGGAGAAAGTGCCACCTGCATCACCCTCACTAAACCTTTCCTTTGAGCACCTTTAGCACTTCACCCCTCCTTGCGATAAACCTGGTGCTCCAAGGCAGGTTCTAAACACATTTAAGTGTCAACAGCCACTCCCAAAGCCCACAGCAAAGGCAGCAGCAGGTCAGCAGCCACATCTGGGCTCCCTTCCTGAGGCTAAAGCATCGCTGTGTCCCAGCCCCAGGCCCTGGACCCAGCTGGGAGCTGGAGCTCCGTGCCAGGAGACGCCTCAGCAGAGCCAAACGTCGCCCGCAGGACTCGCTGCCTGTCCCTGAGCACAAGGACAAAATCCCAGGGGACACGGCCCAGCACCATCCCTGCCCAGCTGAGCCCCAGCAGCGGGCACAGAGTGGCAGTGCTTTCACCACACAGCCTCACACGCTGGAATAAACCAGGAAAATTGCTTGGGATTAAGAGTTGGCCCCACAAAACCAAGAACAAGTGTCTAAAGGATCCTTTTCCTATTTGCTCGGAATCCCCGGCCCTGGATTTACAGGAAAACTCCCCAAAGGACATAATGTCACACCCAAGGATCACAAGCCTTTAATAAAAACCATGTTTGGAATCATGGAATGCCAGTCTGGGTTGGAAGGACCTTAAAGCCCATCCAGTCCCACCCCCTGCCATGGGCAGGGGCACCTTCCACTAGACCAGGTTGCCCCAAGCCTTGTCCAGCCTGGCCTTGGACAATGCCAGGGACTGGGTTTCTCTGGGCAACCTGTGCCAGGGCAGAGTCATCCTCACTCTGAGCACAGGTGAAGGCTCATTTGCATCAACAAACCTCCCAAGAGCATCAACCACTGCTGGAAGAAAACTGAAAAGCCTTTGAATTCCACAAAAACCTGCTCCTAATGAGATTCCTGTCAGTGTCATGTAAGCCAGGAAAGAGAACTAAGAGTATTTATAGACCTGGATTAGAGCGGGATCTGCTGGGAATCTTGTCATGCAAAGAACTGAGCAAACCCCCATTCCTGGAGAGGTGTGAGGGTGACAGAGGTGACGGATTTACAGGCTCTCCCTGCAAAATCCACCCTCTCCCAGCACATTTATACAGCTCACAGAGCCTCGAGGAGCCCTCGGCCACAGCTGCCAGCGAGCTCTGCTCCTGGAATTCTTTATCATTCCCATTTCCTTCAGGCTAATGGAAATGCACCCAGGCATTAGGGACAGGTATTAAATCATGGAAAAGCTTCACCTGCTCCTTCACTTTTCACTCCAACCACCATTTCCACAGGAACCCTTTAAATCAGGATGGTAGTAAGGATAACAGAGTTATCCTGGAAGGAGCAAGAGCACTTTTAACTTTCATCATCCTCTATTTTAATTCAAAAAAAAACCCACCCATGGTAAAAACACCTTTTTCCTTGGATAATCCCACTGGAGGTCACGCAGCTACACAGACCCTGGGGTGAGGAGTTTAGTAACAAATTAAAAAGGTTCTTTTACCCAAGAAAGGGTAAAACAACCAATTTTAAGAATTCCACAATTTATGAACACCCCCCAGATGGAAGAGGAAACACTCCTGGTGGGATGAAACCTGTGAGAACATTGAGCAGAAGAAACAGATGTGGACAAAAGCCTTTCAAACAGTGTTCTAGGATGGAGTGGAACGTGGCCAAGCCCATCCTTCCTCCCACCCAGCCATTCTATTTTATTTTAATCACCAGCCCAAAACCCGATCCAGGGGCACCAGCACTTGGATCAGCTCGATACAATCCGTCCCCACAGGAATCCAAACCCGTAATTACAGCAGCCTGCACATGGAAAACATGAAGGAGGGAGGTTTTATTTATGCAGGGGACAAGAGTTTTGAGGATGAGACGATTAAATCGGGGGAAAACACTTAAATGCACAAACTTAATGGCTTTGGGAAGTTTTTTGAAGAGAAAACCAGCTGCACCAGAACCTTTTTGGCTTCTTTAACTACAGGAAAAGTGCCTGGGCACAGGAGAACTTTGTACCTGAAATGCCTCAGGAGCACTCAGCAGGATCCTGAGGGCTGAAACTCAGGGAAGCAGTGACCTTTCCCACCTCCAGTGGCACAGCCCCCCCACCTTGGGTGTGAATCCATTTCCTACCTCACTCAGGTCACTTTGTTGAGCCTCACAAAAACTTCCTGCCCCTCCAGTGACCTTCCCAAGAGCTCTCCCTGACCCTGGAGACAATCCCATCTTCCCCAGGCCAGCAGAAGCTCCCTCTGAGAATTCAGGAGCAGCACCCTTTGGAATTGAAGGTTGGATTGACCTCCAAAACACCAGTTTTTAGGCAAACCCCCTCTCCTGGCTGTTACTCCCCGGAGGGAGCAGCAAGTGGGGACTCTCCCAAGCTGCAGCTGAACCACAGAAACTTTGGATTTGATTCTTTTTTCCCCCTGTGCAGCACGAGGGGAGATGCAACAATACATCTCCTCTGGTAGTTGACAACCCTCTTCTATTTCAGGAATGTTCATCTGCAGGTGGAATTGGATTTGTGTTCCCATGACTGACAACACAACTCACTCGACTCCGCTCCATCCCGGCCTATGGCAGCTCCTGCTATTTTCAGCACTCTGCCTCTCCAGTATTATTCCAAAGGTGAGAACTATTTCCAGATAACACCAGAGCAGCAGTTTTTCACACTTCAAAAAAAAAAAAAAATCATGGATTTTTAAGTTTTTGCCAGAGGGTGAAGAACCCTGTGCAGCAAAGCCAAGGTCTGCTGGCATTAATGAGCTTTCCTTTCACCCATGGAGTAGCTAAGAGTGTTAAAATGGAATTAAAATCCCTGTTGGAATGAGCAGAATAGTCCTAACCTGAGCTGCCACAAAGATATTCCTCAGCAGCAAGCAGGGAATTTTATCTATCCCCTCTGTCCTGGCAAAGCAGTCCTTCAGAATTCCCAGCCACAGCAGGAATTGTCCACAGAAATAGCCACAAATCCAAAGAAATACAAACCCGTGGTGGAGCACTGAGTCAGTACCACACGAATTCCTAAAAACTGTTACATCTGGAGCGTGTAATTTGGATTTTCACACAAATGCACCACAAAAGCTGTTGACAAACAGGCACCCCAAGAGCAGGTGGTTTTCAGAGCATTTCCATGTAAGAGTTAACGGCTCCTGGAAAGTGTCAGCCCAGATCCCTGGGAAGAAAAGCCGAGGGTGGGATAATAAGGCAAGGAATGTTAACCAGGCTAATTAGCAAGCAGAGAAAGAGGAGTTCTGTGATCAGGGAGAACGTTCACTTCTTTATGCTCAGTATTGACCCACACAGCCAGAGCTGCTCCGGGTCGCTCATCCTGGATCCTCTGATTGCTCTGGGATGAAGGCTGGGATGAGAACAGCTCAGCTCCCCCCCTGCCCACCACAGCTCCTGCTCCCACCCCTCTGCAACCACCCACAAAAGCTGTTCCCAGGTCAGCAATTGTTTCAGCCTCGTGTCTTCCCGGTGCCTGGAACAAACAATGCCTGGATAAATGAAATTCCAGTCGAGTCGTCCCCCAGCTGCAGCTCACACACACACAGAGTTCTGGAGCAAGGCCTTCCTTGGCCTCCACCAGCTCAATCCTCGTGCCCCACAGGGCTGGAGGGAAATAATCCCTTCTCTAAACCCCTGGGCTGCTCTCCCAGAGTAGGTGTTGCCCCACGACTAATGGCTGGCCACTAACCAGTTTGGTCAGCATTGGTATTCTGGTGCTGCCACTTCCAGCGGCTCCCGTTGGATCTGGACTAACAAAATGTGAAATCCTGCATTTCACCTCGGTGTCCTGAGCCCTGGAAACACTGTGGATAATTCTGGCCATGTCCCTGCAAAGTGTAGCTGCTGTTTATCACACACAGCAATGGGTCAGTCCCAAAGCCCAACAAGGGCCTGGAGCTCAGGATATCAGAGCACTGACGAAGGGACTTGGCATGGCACCTCTGTGGTGGAAATTGGGAAAAAATATGGGATTTTGTTGCCTTTCCAAGAGGGGAATTTGCAGTGAAGCCCCTTTGGAGCAGCTGAACAGGTCTGTGGACTCGCCAAACTGGAGTTCAGGGAATTGCTGAGGTTGGAAAAGACCTCCCAGATCGAGACCAACCTGTGCCTGATCCCCACCTTGTCAATGAGACCAGAGCACTGAGTGCCATGTCCAGTCATTCCTGTCCATGGACACACACCCATGGTCTGGGAAATCATGGAATGGTTTGTTTGGAAGGACCTTAAAGCTCATCTCATCCCACCCCCTGCCGTGGGCAGGGGCACCTTCCACTAGACCAGGTTGCTCCAAGCCCTGTCCAGCCTGGCCTTGAGCTCTTCCAGGGAACACCTGGCATTGGCAGGCAAAGCAGCACATGGATTGAAATTGGAAGGAAAGACACGGAGAGAGGTCAGTTCACGATAAATAATTTGACTCCCTGAATATTTCCCCATTTTTAAGTGACAGTTCCAGTACTTTGGCACCAATCATGTCAGAACCAGGAGAGAGTTCCCCTCCCACTGACCAGCTTCACACACACTCCACAAACCCTCATTTTATATCCACGCCAGGTCATCAGCACCACTTCTATTCCATGTTTGCCCAGCCAGTGTCTCACAAGGCTGAAAGCCAATGCAACAAGACCAATGGCACAACCCATACGATGGGAATGTTGATGTTTAATTGGGATTAGCTGCAATTAAACCTGCCTGACACCAGCACAGTTCCATTGGATACGCTCCCAACACTCTTGGGTTATGGAAAATATGGCTCCCAATGCTTTGGCCAAGACACAACGAGTGTGAAGCTCCTTGGAAGGGCTGCCAGAACCTGTGGGTCACTGGAAACATTACCTGGAGCTTCCTGGTAATCTCACCTGCAGGTGAGATCCCACTTACTGACCCCACTCCAAAGCTGGAAGCACAATGGTCACAGTTCTCAGCCTTAACAAAGGGTCTTGCTTTGAAAAAAGAGAGGAAATAAAGAGCCTCTCAGGGGTTTTTTTTCCTCCCCCAGGGAAAAGTTGCACAGCAACATTAAAATCCCAACGTTTGTGTTTGGGAACCTCACGCAATTCACAGCAAGGGCTTGAAGGAGAAGCCGGGAGACGTCACAATTTATTGAGCATAAACACTGAGCCCTTGCCAGCAGAGAAAGAGAACTGACCCTCCGAGTGGAGGAAATGGAAATACCCACAAATAACCTCCCAAAAGCAGCACATCCAGAGAAATCCTGTTGCAGATTCCAAGCTTGAAGGGTTAAACCACACGAGCAGGAACATTTAGACCTTGTGCATTTTTCTAACAGCAGATGAGGCAGAAATGGACAAAATGCCTTCAGGGCTCCAAAAAAAAAAAAAACCACAAACTATTCTATAGATTTAAAAATAGATCCTTTTTTTCTTTTTTGAAGGGGCTAAGTTGGGACTAAAACAAAAAGCTTTTGGAGAATGTTCAGGGAATGCCAATCCCTGGAGCTGAGGGGAGGTGGCAGCTCCCTGAGTGGGACTGGGAGGTGGCAGAGGGGGGAATGCCCTTCCAGCACCCCCAGACCCACAGCCCCCACCCCTGGCATCAGGTCAGGGCCCATTTTCCTGTTCCCACGTTCCCAGGAGGAGCCAGATATTTTTAAAGTCACTCTTATGTGGTTGTTTTCTAGTTTTCCCTTCTTTCTGCAGAAGGAAAACAGGACAAAGCAGGAGTTACTGAGGTTTCTCAGCTTTTACAGCTTCTTAGAAATCCATTAAAAATCCAGCTTTAAGTGCAAATTTGGAAATATTTTCAGTTGTACTGACCCAACACAGGCTGAAGTACTTTATAACTACTTTGAAACTTCACCATGCCCGTTAGAAGGGGGAAAAACACACAATAAATTACGAAAAAGTACAATCCTTAACTAAATTTCCTGTTTTGTGTCTCGGCCTGAACAGTGTGCCCGAATTTCCTCCCTTTTTTTTTTCTGGTCTTTAACGTCACAGCCAATCCCTACCCACCCATTTCACAAAAACTGAATCCAGAACTACTGGAGATTCCAAGTTGGAACCATCAGCTGAATTCATAACTCATTCCCAGGAAAAATCCAGCTCCTCCACCCCTTGAAACAAAGATTAAACCCCCCTCAGCCACAGAGCCGCCCCCCTCACACCCAACAGCACCAGAAAAGAATTAATTGAATTAAACAAGCTTGTCACCCTGACCACTTTTAGTCGGGGGTTTTTTTAACTAATTCGTGGCTTTTCAGGTATTTTGGAGGAGCAGCAGGAAGGAGGGAAAACAGCAGGATTGCGCAACACAAAGGACATTTTAAGTGTGTTTTGGGTTCGCTGGGGGGGGGGGGTGGAAAATTCACATCCGAGAAGCTCGAGCTGAGTCGTGAGCAAAGTTTCACTTTCAGAAACTGCAAATGCCAACGTGTTGAGTGGCACAATGGCCCGTTTGTCCCGGGATTTTCATCAAGGGCCTCTTGGCAGGACCCAGCAGCAGATGATAACAGGGGACCAAAAGCAAAGGCAGGCTCTTCCAGTTGTCTAAATCCCAGGAATTTATTTTAAAATTCAAAGTAAGTGGATGAATCTAAGATTTTTTCTTAAAGACAAAGCTCTCTCCAGGTTTGCCCCTGCGTGTTCCTCACTGGGAACTGGATTTATATTTTCTTTCAGTGCTGTTTCCTTCCCAATTTCATTCCTTCTGACACTCTGCTGGGAAACCCAGAGGAGAGAAAGATAAAACAACACCTTATCTGGCACCAGGTGAGAAGAACTGACAGACACCCACTGAGCAGAGACACCAGGGATGCTGCAGCTGGGAAATTCACAGGGTCCCACTGAAAGACTTCTGGTCTGTGGCTCAGCCACTTCAAGAATGTCAGGGATGTTTGGGCAATTAGAGGTTTCCACCTCAAAGTTCAACTATTAGAGCTTTACACCAAAGCCAGGTTGGATGAGGCTTGGAGCAACTGGGAAGGTGTCCCTGCCCATGGCAGGGGGTGGAACTGGACGAGCTTTAAGGTCCCTTCCAACCCAAACCATTCCATGATGATCTCAATTCCTTCCACTCCTCAGAAAGAAGGGGAAAACCACACTGGATCTACCACAGCAGGTGCCTCACTTCATCTCACGTCAACAGAGGTGCTGTATTTTATAACTCCCTTTTTCTCCTCATTCTCCCCTTCTTGGCACAAGAATCCCCCAATAAATACAAACTTCCACCCTGCTTTCTGTGAGTTTTGGGTCACCCAGCCCCACTTCCCAGGGCACAGCAGGACTGCCAGGATTTCCAACCCTCCCACCAGCTCTGCTCCTCCCCACAGCCTTTTGGAATCTCTGCCAGAGCCCTGTTGGGGGGCTACAAACCCAACACAACCAAACAACCCCATCCTTCCACCCTGAGCTCATCCTAAAGGCAAAGAAAGTGGTATTTTTAAGTGCCAGCACGAGCTCTGCACTCACCACCTCCTCCCAAAGGTGTCCAAGACAACTTCCCCCGTGGACAAGTGGCTGCTTGGGAGCCCCTGAACAAACCAGAGCGTTCCCAGGGCGATTATTCCGGGGCTGGAGCTCATCCAGCCCCAAATGGCCACGGCTCTGGCGGGGCAGGGAGAGCCACGATCCACCGACACCTTCACGGCACGCGAGGAAGCTGCAAACGGCAGTTCCTGGCAATAAAATCAGCATTTTCCAAAGGGCAGGAGTGTTTAGTTCCTCTGGAGCCAAGTCCAGGGATAAGCAGCAGGTCCCGGAGCCAGGCACTCCCCTCGTTAGGCTAACGAGCTCCAGGGCATGACAACCTCGAGGCAGAGCCCGTTATCTCCCCTGGCAGATAAGGAAATCGGGCAGGAAGGCACAGGCTGGGCCCGGCCCAGGGGGAAGTGAGATGAGCAGGGGACAAACCTCCGTGTCCCCAGAGTCACAGGATCCTCTGCTGGCCATGGAATGGTTCCTCTGGGCTGTCTGAGCCAAGAGGAGCCAGACTCCTGGTGTGCTGCCATCCCCGCTCCTTCAAAGCGGGATAAACCTCCCCTAAGGCAACGCTCGACGCGTTAATTAAGCAACACCAGTTAAACACCATACCCAGGGATAAGATGGATACAGCTGGAAAACTGGTAAGGACACCAAAACTGTGTAAGCCACTGCAACCCCCAACCACACAAAAGAGGCATTTCCATTCGTGTCACAGCCACAGATGGCAGGAGAAAACCTCTGGGACTACAAACCCCACCTAACCGTATTGATCCAGCCTTTTGGCTGTGTTTCCTCCCACCACGGCTGTACCAGAAGAGGATAAACGGTGCTACAGAGTCACAGGAGTTTGGTTTATGGTCTTGGGGCTGACCTGGAGGCCAAACCATCAGGGATCAGCTCATCTGCCTGCTCCCAATGGGATGTCCCACGCAGCAGGGGGACAAAGACCTGTGGAACCTCCCAAGGATGAAGGTCTGACTTTGGTGCTACGGGTTTCAGAAGCCACTGGTCTCTGAAAGGCAGCACGTGAAGAAAACCAAGAAATTACCTAAAATGCCCCAAATTTACTTAGTCTCAGACTAAATATCAAGTTAATGGCTCCTGTGCTCTACCACACACCAGCTCTTCTCCTGGCAGGAATCACCACCATTGGACGTGTCTGGGTTGGTGCTACAAGAAACCCAAACCAAGCCCAAACAAGAAGCCACAAACCAACCTGAAGGGTGTCAACTTTCCAGAGAAAAACCCCTAAAAGCCACAATAAGTTCTCCCAAGCAGCAGCAGAAGGTGTGTCAGAGCAGACCCAGCTCCAACACAGCCCCTCTGGCTTTTAGTTGAGGCCACACCTGATGGCCATGGCCCAGGATGGAGGTGACTCCCATTCACCTGCTCCAGGCACCCCCAGGACACCTTCCAGTCCCTGCTTCCCTGACTCCGAAAGGACACGCAGCTTCCCATTCCACAGTTCTATCTGGAAGTGAGGAGAAGGAGACGGGTTTCTCTCTCTTTGTCTGCGGCACCCACCTCCTCTACACCTCACTAACACAAAACCCAGCTACTGCAGCCACCCCTCCTTTATGTAACCCACACAACTCCCTGATGCCTCCTGAATTCTGCCTGGATAGGGGGGGATACCATCACCATCCTTCACCAGCCACCGGCTCCTCCAGCTCTTGTCCCCCCTCCCTACACCAAACCCACCCTCAACTCACACACAGAAAATAAACAAGTAAATTATGTGATGTTGGACCTTCTGAGGAGCCCCCCAACCTCCTTTTTTCCCCCAAAAAACAGGGTCTACGCCGCTCACCACCAAGTCACCCAACTCCCCAAGCAGCTGGTGCTGAACCACCTCCCTCCTGGATTCCCACTGTGCCCTCCCACCCCATCCACCCCAAGAGCCCACCCTCGGCTCCAGCCACCCCATTGCTGCCCCCCACCCACCTCCAGCCCCAGCCCCCCAACTCCCTCACCCAAAAACCTGGAGACCCCCCACCACAACCCACCCCAGCCCCTCTCTGTGCCCCCCACCCCCCAAAGCACCCCAAACATCACCCCCTCTCATTGAGCCTCGTGCTGAAACCCCCTCCCAGTGCTGTGACCCCCCCTTGGGACCCTCTTAGCCTCTCACCCCACACCTCCACCCCCTACCAGGCTCCAGCACCTCCAGGGTTCTCCTTTACCTCCCCAGACCCTCATTTACCCTGCCAGGACCCCCCTGGACCCCTCCAGACCCTCCTTTACCCCCCCCAGACCTTCCTTTACTCCCCCCAGGGCTCTCTTTTACCCTCCTTTACCCCCCCAGGGCTCTCCTGGACCCCTCAGACCCTCCTTTACCCCCCCCAGGGCTCCCCTGGATCCCCCCTAGACCCTCTTTTACCCTGCCAGGACCCTCCTTTACCCCCCCAGACCATCCTTTACCCTCCCAGG